>CAJHQQ010003772.1:0-38056 GCA_905132885.1 Moricandia moricandioides | reverse complement strand
TGATGTTTAAGATATGATTCACATCGATGGAATTATAGGCCTTACATATATAATAATTAAGGAATATATTTCCACTGCATTCAAATGGTGTCGACTGCTCGGGATATTATTAATATGTGTTGGGGGTGCGGGATTAGACTCACTGAGTAAACTAGTTACTTGTGACTCATTTGTGATGCAGATAACCAGTAGGCGGGAGACCCTTTCTCTAGGACGGGAAGGAACAACATTAGCCAGCGGTAGTTTTATTATCCTTGCAAAGTAGTTTTAATATATCCTATGTATAAAGTTTGTTGACCAAAAACCTTGAGGTTAATTCTTAACATTTTGTAAGATGCTTTTGAAAGAATGTTATATAATGTATTAAAGAATGTTTTTTTAAGTACGAGTTCCATATGATATTAGTCCATGTTTGGATGAACTAACTATTGGTATTACTTAGTCGGGTTAAAAAGCCTTGGGTTGTACCTAATAGAATATGTGTACTTAGGCGATTGGCCTAGGGTACCAGGATCTATTCTGGGAACTTCAGGTTAATCATTTATGTACACATTGTGGCCTTTCGGTTTGGTTTAAATTACTAGTGATTCGCTGTGCATGTTCTTGTTTGATTGTTGCACGGCCGGTCGAGTCAACTTGTACTTAGACCAGATCAGGGGTGTCACAATCGTTGTGTGGCATGTGGATGCTAATAGCATCTTCTGCCAATAAAGTGATCCGAGGATAATTCTCGGCTTTTGAGGGCCACTTCTGCGCGGTGGTGTCTTGACGCCGATAATCTTTGACTGATCGTACCGAATCACCATATGGAGGACAGCCACCCATTATGACGTTGATGTACATTTGGTGCTTGGCGTGTTTTTCTTTAGTTGGGTTTGTAGAACATCAGACAGGTTCTCAATTGCTGATTGTTTCGGGTTTAGCCCGCGTGACTGTCGTAGACAATCTATTTCCACTCTGTCAAGTTTATGCCTTAAGTCGGAGACCTTTAAGCAGTTCAATTTGATTTGCACATCGTCGCATTTAGAGTTGAGCTTATCGCGGAGTGACAGCTTTCGACTTGTCCATTGGTGGAGCCTGGGGAGTTGATAGGGATTGCTGGTTTGCGATCGATCAGGTTGCGCAAGTCGCGCGTCTGAGACTCCTCGTCAGAAGAAGTCTCTGGTCCAGCAATGAAAACTTCAACGTGCTTTTAATTCTTGGTTGTTCTTCATTTGGGGGTGTCTGTCTCGTATCAGTCCCGATCAACAGTTCTGGTCTCGTCTGGTCGAGATTCTTTCTATGCGACTTTGTCCTAGGACTTTTGGGCTTTCTTTTCTTTGTTTTTGCTCCAGCTTTTGTTATTGTTTGGCTTCTGCTTGGGCGGTTCACCCTTCGAGTTGCCACTGTTGAATACGGCGAGTAAGGCCTCCTGGATCTGTTTTTCATTCATTTGTGCCATGTTGTGGGAACCAAAATTCGCACTGTTGTTTTTCCGATGCAAATAGGAAAGCAAAGTAAACCTCACTTTCCCAGAGTTCCCGTATAATTGCTAAACCACGCGCCAAGCGTTACAACAGGTAAGCCTAAGCGGTAAGAGCCATCGGCGAGGTCCTAGTTCTAACCTTGTAAGACCGGATTAACCTAGTTGAGTCGCAGCTAGATAACTGAAAAACGGAAATATGCCTAAATTTCCCTAAGTGTTGTGTTTGCTATGAGTAAGGAATTGCGTATCCCCTGCATCTTCAACCTTGGCGTCCTTATATAATCGTCTTAGAGGCGGTTTGCTCTTTCCCTTTCTACCCTTGGTCGAGTTTATCGCATTCTGGGAATATTCCATTTTCCTTCGGTCTTTGTGTTTATCTTTGGAAACTTCACATTTATCGTCTGAACTTGCCATTTATCTTTTCCTGCAATATAAAAGACATACCGTCATAGGTATTGGGCTCGATTTTGTATAAACTCGTGAGTGGACCTTTAACCGCGTTTTAGACCTTCTAGGGCCATTTTTCAACTTAAGCGTTTTTACAATTTATCGAAAGAGCGCTTCCGAAATGACCTAGATCCCGAAGAAAGTTCGAATTCCCCATATAATGGAGGCAGCTTTAGGTATTTAGTTATTGCTGTTTAACACGACTAATTCAAACTTCCTACGAGAAAACAAATTCTAATGATTTTTAAATCGTAAAGTTAAAATGGTAACTTCGATCGAGATGAAACCAGAGCAATCCCTACCCGATCTCGAAGAGGATGCTACAAGGACATGATGAAAATGGATTGGTTTGTCCAACTCACCGAACAGGCGAGTTAGATTGCTTGCTTGGTCTAACTCGCCGAACGGGCGAGTTGTATTGCTTACTTGGTCCAACTCGCCGAACTGGCGAGTTTACCGGTTTGCTTGGTCCAACTCGCCGAACGGGCGAGTTGGCCGTCTTGGTTGGTCCAACTCGCCAAACGGACGATTTGACCATCTTGCTTGGTCCAACTCGCCTGTTCGGCTAGTTGGATGGTCGAGCCTTATAGTCGTTTCTTTGTTTTGATGCTCGTGATCTGTTTGTTCGAGGTCTAGAGAAACCTTTCTCGGCGGTTAGTCGCGTCGGGTAAGTTAGGCGGAGTTCAATGTCTGAAAATCCAGAGGTGAATAGTGAATCTTCTTGCCTATAAGTATGTGGAGTAATTTTTCAAATTCTTTACTTGCTCATTTCCACAAACTCTTTTCTAAGGTAAAAAGATCATTGCCTCTCTTCTTCTTTTTTTAAATCATGTCTTCAAAAGGAAAAATTTCTACCAAGTCCCATCTTGATCGTTCTATTTCCGGTAGCTCTAGCTCGCAACATAACGACATTGCGCCCAAGGTGGAGTTCGCAGCACACTCGGTCGATCCCGAAGAGGCCAATGCGTACAAGGCTGCTAGGGGCAAGGTAAAACCTTCTAGGCCCGGAACATGGCCTCCTCCTTCATTTCATGCCAACCCTGTTGCTGGTTGTCCGAGCGAGAGCGAGAGCTGTCCCAATGGGCTCGGTTCCATCCGGAGTTTTGGCAGAGTTCCAGAGTCAGTAGAGTTTCTTCTTCCAAGAGCTGGGGAAGTTTCTGGGTCTCCACCCGAAGGGTATTTTACGTGCTATGTGGCGTATTTGATGCAATGCCACTTATGGTTTCCCATCCCAGAACTTATCGTGCGACTGTTCAACCGATTCTAGTTGTCGATCATTAAGGTCAACCGGTGCGGTTTTCAGCACATCATTGGGATTTGGTGCTGAGTTACGAGCGGGGTATGACCCTCGACGATGATCACCTTGAAGCCATGTTGGTGATTCGGGGGAATTGGGCCATAGTTCAGCTGAGGGCTCAGCAAGGTATGACGATCATAACGAGGTTTGTGTCGAACTACCATGACTAGAAAGAGCACTTTTTCTTCGTTCGTGTCAACAATGCATCTGTGGAGGAGAGTTGCATTCCCCTTTTCAGGAATTTATGGGGCCGGAGAGGTGTTCTCTATCAGGTACCCGCCGGCCTTGGTTTTGATGATGTTCGATCTTACGTGTTTACTTTTCGTTTTGCAGAGATTAACCCTCTTCCTCCGACTCTGGAGGGTTTGCGCACCACCAGGGACCTACATCATGGTGGCCCATTCTTTTGGGAAGCGTTCACTCCGAAGAGGGTTTGTCACACTGTGGCTCTGCACCGTTCTTGGTTTCAACCAGATTTACTGGTCGAGGAAGGGGCAGATTCGAGCATGGACAGGTTCGTTCCGTATGAAGCTCGGGCAAGGAAGGAAATGTCAACGTCTTGCAAATAGAATCACGTTATCGCAACCGATGACGTGGTTGTCATGCAATTCTCTCCTGACAACATACTTAGAGATTATCTCAACAGTCAGGTGGGTGGAAATGGTGGTGACCAGATTGATCTTGACGAGCCGTTCGAGTTTGACTTTCCTCCTGTAGAGGGAGGGTCCAGCGAGGTGCCGGAGTTTATCAAGGCGTCGAGGATGATCAATGGGGTAATTTTCTGTCCTTGAACATTTTTTTGGTGAGGCCGAACCAGGCCGAACCTTTCATGACTTCGAGAGTTTTCACAATGCCTCCTAATGATGAACCGAGCCTTTGATTCGAGCAGCCAGGAGGCTTGCATGGCTCAATTCAGGGCCGAGATGGTTGATAAGGAAATTACCCGTCTGAAAGATGAATTGGAGAGTTCCCGTCGTCGTGAAAGAGAATCTGTTGCAACGGAGGTTTGTCGAGCCAATAGGTGAGGAAAGATAGAGATGGCTGAAGTGATGAGGAACCATCGTGACAGGTTCTAGGGTGAGTTTAGGGAACTCAAGGGGAGTTATAAGGCTCTTGGTGATTATCATGAGTATCACGGTACCGTGGGCGGACTGTACCTTACACAAGTCTTTGACTATTCGTTCGATGTTGAGTATGCAAGGCAAACTAGGCATATGAATGACGCCAACATGGACTTTGCGATTCTTCAAATCAAGGAGAGGATTTGGGAGCACTGGGATCCGATTCCTGTTTCTCCCGACATGGTGGAAGCCGAGAGGGGAGCCCCTGATGAAACGGGTGAAGTGAATCAGCCGACGGTCTCCCTGGATGTGAAGGACTACTAGATCGGGAGGTCGATGACCAGGTACTTTGATCTCAGAGATTGATCCTCGGGTTTTCTTACTTATTGGGAAGGTGTTACCTTGTAATATATTTCTATTGTGTGGTCGTGTGTAGTGGGACTGGCCGTGTCTGGCTTCTAATCCCTGCCGTTTATCGGTTTTTGTATAAATCATGATGTTTGTTTAAAAAGAATGTTTGGATTTTTGTTACGTGTAGAGGGAAGGATTCAAGTTGTCATCTTACTCCTTACCCTTTTTGCGGAACGTCCTATCGTTTCTCGTCCGAGATGTTTGAACAGTTCTCAAAGTTTTGAGAGTTTTCAGATGCGGATTAAGATACATTCTTTCAGGATTTCGTATCTTTTTGATATCATGCCTTGAGACGTTAGAGACCAGTGTATTGGGTTTAGGGTAAGACCTAGGTTTACTTTCGGTTTGAGGCTTTGCGATGAATAATCAGCTTTCGTTTTGCCTGTTGCGGTTTTCGCCTGACTCCGTTCCGATTTAAAGTCCACTATAGGTTCTCGGCTTATACGACTTGTCTGATCGGAGTCGAGCATCTGTCCGGATACAAGTTTTAACTCGTTCGGAAGTGCTTACCAAAATTTTGGATTTCTTTTATAGCGCGCTATTTATCCTAGTCGGATGTACGAGGACCTATCCCTTAGGATGGATCTGAATGCGCTTGTTTAGGATAGCAAAAGTGCTCGACGGGGCCAATCCATGAGCGTTCGTAGATCTAGGCGACGTCTCGCTTACTCTATCAAAAACATTCATTGTGCTAGTAACTTTCTCAAGTATGTTAGACTGAGGTCTCGTGTTTTGGTCAGGAGTCGATGATGCGTGTGAAGGAGTTTAATGGTCGGCGGAATCTATTGATCCCGGCGATGCCTTAGTTGATGTGACAAAGTTTCATTGCTTTAATAGATTAGTGTGGAGTTGATCGTTTTGAGGCAGGACAATTTATTGCGAGTTTTCGTTTTCGGGTTTGTACGATGATCGTTTTTCTCGCATGTGTATGTTTTCCAAAAGTATCACAAGATATTTTTCGTGCTAAGGGAAATTTTCCGATATTTTAATTAAGTCTTTATTTCCCAAAAAAGTTTCAAAAATATTGAGTACAAGGCGAAGATATTAGAATGCGGGAATATACAAATATTCATATATGTACCCACTCCCCCTCCCCGTTTTGGAGAGGGGGATAGCTGAACTCGTCTTTTCACGAGCTGCCAACGTACCCCTTTCAGGGATCAAGCCATCTCGTAGTTCTGTTTTTTCCTGCAAGTGTGTTTACTCGGCTGTTGTGTTTGTATCGATCGTGTTAGTCACAGGATCGACGTCTTCTGCTGGGCTTGTCTTCACTGGTTGGATCAAAGTGTCGGGCTCTAGAAATTGTTGTTCTTTGGTCGTTGCTCGAGTTATCTTTTATGGATAGTCTTTTTCTAAAGCGTTTGCGGCCGGTGAGTGAGTTAGCTTTGCTCGTTTGGGCTTCACCATTGTGGTGGTTGTGATTTGCCTCAGCTTATGTTCCGCCAGGAAGGAACGTCTTGACTGTTTCTGGCATCCCCAGATCGCGGCTATTCCGTTGTGAGTCGGGAATTTGATGCCCAAGTGATAAGTCGACGAGACTGCCTTCATGGCGTTTAACCAAGGCGTGCCCATAATGACATTGTAGATAGTCGGGTGGTCGACGACTATCCACTTCCCGAACTTTGACTTGTACCAGAGCGTCTTTCAGAACGCGTCTATGGACACTTCGTCGCTAATTCCTCTGACATTTTCCATAACGGTTGTGAACCGTTTTATGAAGTCACAGAGAGATTTGTCTTCTCCCTGGGATAGGCTCCAGAGGTCGACATCGGAGGTTTCTCGATCTATGAACATAGAGTACTGCTTGAGAAACTCCAAAGCGAGTCGGCGGAAGCTTTCGATTGAATTTTGCCTTAGGCGAGAGAACCATTCGAGCGCTGCCCCTCGGAGATTTTTGACGAAGAGGCGGCAATCGCCGGCGTCTCTTTCGCTTTCTTTGAACTTGGCTCTTTGTTGGGGTCAAAATTGGTTACGACAGAATCAAAGCCTAAAACTTCCCGGAAAAGTCCTCTTTAGAAAAAGGAGATAATATTTCAAAGGAAAGAAAGACGAAAAAACGAAATCGAGTTTCGCGTAACAAATTGATATGACAAGTTCCCGAGCAAACGGACACAGAGTATCAAAACAATAAAAACAATTGTGGATCTTGACCATTGTATTCGCCCATTGGGGAGTTGGACCAATCCAACTCGCCGAACGAGCGAGATGGGCCGAGCACCATGGCCAACTCACCAATTCGGCGAGTTGGACCGAGAACGTTGGTCAACTCGCCCGTTCGGCGAGTTGGACCGAGACACATTGGTCAACTTGACAGTGAACTCGCCAAACGGGCGAGTTGGGCCAACCACGACGGTCAACTCGCCAATTTGGAGAGTTGGATCAGTCTGATTTATCTTTTCTTGGCCTCGTAGCCTCCTTTCTAGGGTCATAAAGGACTCGTTTTGTTTTTTAAATCTATCAGAATTACCATTTAAACCTTACGGCTTAAAGGGTTTATTTTCTCGTACCATATGAACTGTCTACTTTACTCATTAAGATGAGATTACAAATATATAGAGTAGAGGTTACAAGGGTTTTCAGAAAGAAAGGATGGATCATGTGGTCTAGGATAAGGGTAGGAGCGCCTAATTTGAATCAAGGGCAAGGAGAGCCATTCAAGTGGAATCTAGCATCTTTGACCAGATGCTGGCTACTTTCCAGCTGTTCCAGCCTGTCAAGGCTTATCCTTTCTTCCATTCCCATGGATGGATAAGGGTAAATACCCAAGGATAGGCGCATGGTAACTCCTTTCGTTACTCAGATGATCTTCTTACCATTTTAATGTCCCAACCATTCTTCTCCCATTCCTTAATTTTTTACCCCAAATATGTATCTCAACATCACACTCACCCTCAAGCTTGACCATGTGGAACAAGTCAAGCTTGGAATGCTGTGAGATCTCCCTCATTAAAAACCTCAACAAGGAAAACCCATTGGGATAAAACCTTGATGAGGGAAAAAGAGTAAAGACCCCATAGCGAGGGGACTAGCTAAGCTTAGTGAGATCAATGAGTCCCGACCGGATGTGGATGGACTCCATTGTATTCAGTCTTGCAGCTTTAGTAAACACATCAGCAAGCTGATCCTCAGTTCTAGTGTAGTACGGCAGTGTGACTCCTTGTACAATCATCTGCCTTACCTTATGGCAATCAACCTCAATATGTTTAGTCCTCTCATGGAACACCAAGTTGGAAGCAAAGTGTATGGCAGCTTGGTGTTCACAATGCATCACCATAGGCTTGGCTTGATCAATCTCCAAGTGCTTCAGTATCCCCTTGATCCAAACCAACTCGTTTGTCAACTTCAACATTACCCTATACTCGGCTTCAGCACTAGAACATGAGACCACCTTCTGCTTTTTTCTCTTCCATGTATCTAGGTTTCCACCAATGAAGGTACATTAGCCAGTAGTAGATTTCCTATCAGCTTTATCACCAGCCCATTCCGCATCACAGTAACCAACAACTTTAGTGTTCCCATTGCACCACATCCAGATCCCTTGATCTGGTGATCCATTTAGATACATCAAGATCCTTTCCACCATGCGCCAATGATGCTTCTTTGGGCCATGCATATGTTGGCTCACCTGATTCATAGAAAAACATATATCATGTCGTGTAATAGTCAAGTATATTACCTTACCAACAAGCTTCATATAGAGCTTAGGGTCATGGAATGACTCTATCTTCAATCTCCCCCTCACGTGGAACCTTGTATCCATCTTCCAAGAGCATCTTGGCTGTCTTTCCTCCATCTTTCCCTGCATCTTTCAAAAGTATTTCATCTCTCCCAATTCTTTGATTTAAAATATTGACTTTAGAAACTCCTTGGTCGAGTTGATACCATTTTGGTCATTTCCAGTGATAATAATATCATCAACGTACACAAGGAGGACAACAATACCTGAGGGAGTTTTGAAAGTGAAGAGAGTGTGATCGAGTTCAGATTTCCTAAACTCCTTACGATTCAAAGTTGTTCTTAACTTATTGTACCAAGCTCTTGGTGACTGTTTAAGGCCATAGATAACCTTCCTTAGTCTCAACACATTTCCCTTCTTGACCAAGTTCTCCAAACCAGGTGGAGGATACATGTAAACTTCATCTTCAAGCTCTTCTTGCAAGAAGGCATTCTTCACATCGATCTGCCAAAGACCCCATTCTAGATTCACTGCCAAGGAAAACACTATTATGATTGTGTGAAGTTTAGCCACAGGTACAAAAGTGTCAATGTAGTCTTCTCCATACGTTTGGGTGAACCCTCTTCAACCAGTCTTTTTTCCTCCTATCCACCTTCCCATTCAAAAGATATTTGATTGTGAAGATCCATCTACTTGACACAGCCTTTTTCCTCTTGGTAATTCACTCTCATACCAAGTGTCATTCTTGATCTTCGCATTAGCTTCATCCCCTACTGTTTCTCGCTATGCCGTATCCATCATAGTTTCTTCATATGATCTAGGAATGGCATTTTCATCTAGACTGGTCATGAAGGCACAATGATCTTTAGGGTACTTAGCAAATGAATACACAACTTGAGAGGGATGTTCCACAGCTTGTGCGTTGTAGTATGTCCTTGCACCAAATGAGCTTGGCAGTTCCTTCCTTAACCTTGCACTTCTTCTCAAACCAGGCTTCTCCTCTTCCCGTCCCTGATCATCCACATGTTAAGCAACCCCATCTTTCCTCAGTAGAATACCTCATGTGGGAAGAATCCATTTTGTTTGTCCGTATGGTTCACCCGGCCTTGGGCGATCTGGTATATTCGGCTGTCTTGGTCGATCTGGTTCACCTGGCTCATCAATATCTTTTTCTTTTCCCCCAACATTATTTCCAGCCTTTTCCTCAACTTATTTTTCTTGTTTTTCACTTTCACCTTGATCATGAAAGTCCACCTGACTAGGTCTAGGTTCATTCCCCCACCCCCCTCATGGTCGAGGTGGGGTGATTGTTGTGCACCCGTCCGTCTTGGAGGTTCATTTTTTGGTTCTTTAGTAACACAAATACCAAGTCCTTCTAGAATCATTCTCAGATTAGTTGCTCTATCTGGTTCTTGGGATAACTCCTCCAAGTCTGTCCACTTCTTTTCTTCATAGTAACCTTTTGTTTCCACAAACTTCACCTCTCTTGAAACTAACAACCTTCTACTCATTGGATCATAACATTTATAACCCTTCTGCGTAGTTGAATACCCAATAAACATAGCCTTGACACTCTTGTATTCAAGCTTGTTTCGTAGTTCACTAGGGACTAGCACAAAGCAAAGGCACCCAAACACCCAAAGATAATCAAATGGAGGGTTGTATTTGTTCAAGACCTCAAATGGAGACTGTTCTTGAATAACCTTGGTGGGAATGCGGTTGATCAAGTAGCATGCAGATGCCACTGCATCACTCCAGAAATGTTTTGGGACATTGGAGTGAAACATCATTGACCGTGCCACCTCCATAAGGTGTCTATTCTTCCTCTCAGCCACACCATTTTGTTGAGGAGTGTAAGGGAAACTTGTTTGATGTAAGATTCCATGTTGAGCAAGGTGTTGTTTGAAAGTATGGCTTGTATACTCCCCATCATTATCTGATCTAAAATTTTTGAAGCTTAGCATTGTAATGGTTAGTCAGATAAGTTTGAAAACTCTTAAATGCATCAAGAACAATATCTTTAGATGGCATCAAAGTTATCCAAGTATATTTAGATTTTTCATCAATGAATGTCACAAAGTACTTATGATTATCCCTAGAGAAGCAAGGTGC
Source organism: Moricandia moricandioides (assembly GCA_905132885.1). Classification (NCBI taxonomy): domain Eukaryota; kingdom Viridiplantae; phylum Streptophyta; class Magnoliopsida; order Brassicales; family Brassicaceae; genus Moricandia; species Moricandia moricandioides. Next base: position 27,587 of record CAJHQQ010003772.1, on the reverse strand, counting down.
AGTCCACACATCTGAATGAACTAAATCAAAGCATTTATCATAAGCAGTACTAGATGTTGGAAAAACAGTCTTACAATGCTTGCCTAAAATGCAAGATTCATACTCACTATTTTTAAACACCACACCTGGAAACATCAAGTTCAAAGCTCTAACATGAGGATGACCTAGTCTAGCATGCCACACAAGACATCATTATTCAACATAGAAGCAGAAGTAAATGAGTAGACATAATCAGGAACATGATTAAGATCTTCTAGCATATATAAGTCTCCCTTGGTTACTCTTTTCCCAATTAGTCTCTTTCTCTCAATATCCTGAAACTTCATATCATTAGGGTTAAAGATCACATTGCATTGTAAATCAGAAGTACACTTTTTCATGGATAGCAAGTTTGAAGTGAAGTTAGGCATGTAAAAGGCCATAGATTCTTTACCAAACAATTTTAGATTGCCTATTCCCTTAATTGGGACCTTCTCACTATTAGTTATCATTACATGACCATGACCAGGTTCAATATCTTTAATAAGTCTAGGATCACTAATCATATGATGGGATGCACCAGGGTCAATTATCAAAGGCTTAGACATATTGCAAGCATTATATGAATGACAACTTTTAGCTGGTTCATATGCAATCCTAGACTGATTTAGATGTTCATTTGGGTCATACTCAGTCCTAGAGTGATCAATACTACCAGTTCTAACTAAGGATGCATAAAAAGAATACCCAAGGGTGTTACCACTGTCCTTGAAGATTTTGATTAGAGCATCAATGTCTGATCTCCTAATCAAGTCGTTTTCAGTGAACCTCTGGTTACTTGGTTGAGTGGTTTGTGTTGACATGGCCACCATCTCTCGTCCATCTCCTTCATTGATCGGCTTTGAGGTACCCACAGCACTTGTCCCATGTTGCTCACTGGTTCCATCGGAGAGGTGAGCTCTTGCATCGTTGTCCCTCATGAACTTAACCGGCTTCAAGTGTGGGTGTAATATCCAGAATTGACTCTTCTTGTGTTTGTGCCTCTTACAATGAACACATATCCCATTGAACTTCCTTTCTTCAAACCGGTTTTGCATGACTCTGTTTGCTTAAGGAACTTCAACTTGATTGGCTAGAGAGAGCTCTCCTTTACCTCCAAAGATTCCAAGAGACCCTTGATCCTTCTGAATTTTGGCGCATACATCCTCTAGATCAGGAAGTTTCCCATCCCTAAGTATATGCTTGATCAGATCATTGTAAGTGCGATTTAAGGTCAGCAAGAGGCCAAAGACCTTGTCTTGCTCTCTTTTCTCATTCAGCTCATCTTGCTCAGTAGTGTTTGGCCTCAGCATCTCCTGCTCTGACCATAAAGCTCTAAACTTTCCCAAGTGTATTGTAAACTCCATGTCCTCTTGAACCAGATTTTTGATTGCCCTCTTCACCTCAAACACCCTACTCAGGTTTGAGATATTCCCATACACCTTCTTTAGTGTATCCCAAAGGTCTTTTTCCTTCTCACAGTAGCTATATGCCTCCAAGACTGAGGGATCCAACGAGCTTTGGAGAATATACATAGCCAACATGTCTTCCTGCACCCACTTGTCCTCCTCGCTTGTGAGATCCTCTCATCATTTTCATCCTCAATAATGAGTTTTGGAGCTTCACCAGACGTTATATTTCCCCCAAAAACCCTTTGTCCCCACATCAGTCTTCACCAACCGAGACCATAGGAGGTAGTTTCCTCCCTTGAGTGTAACCGGAACCACAACATTTTTGTTTTCCATCTTGATTGTCCTGAACAAAGGATGAGATCCAAAAGTCTTGAGTCTTTGCGTGAATCAAACCCAAATTATGAGAAACCTGGCTCTGATACCATAAAATGTTTTAGATAATATTAGGTTTGATGATAGTTTAGAGATTAGAAAGAAGGCTTAGCCAAAGAACAAGTCTAAAAAGTAATCATGTTTAAGAGTCTAAGAGAGGATTATGAACTGTCTACTTTATTCATTAAGATGAGATTACAAATATATAGAGTAGAGGTTACAAGGGTTTTCAGAAACAAAGGATGGATCATGTGTTCTAGGATAGGCGCATGGTAACTTCTTCCTTACTCGGATGATCTTCTTACCATTTTACTGTCCCAACCATTGTTCTCCCATTCCTTAATCCTTTTACCCCAAATATGTACCTCATCTTAACACGAATTAGCCGTATAAGATGGAAATTGTTAACTAAGCATCCATAGCTACCTCCATTATACGGGGAATTTGAACCTCCTTCGGAACGACGTAGTTGCGGAAGAGCTCTTTCAATAAATCGAGAAAAGCTTAAGTCGACAAACAGCCCGAGAAGGTCTAAAACACGGCTAAAGTCCCACTCACTATTTTATACAAAATTAAGCCCAATCCCTATGAATGTTTGTCTTTTGTATTGCAGGAAAGGATAAATGTTAAGTTCAGAAGATAAATGTCAAGTTCAGAGGATAAATGTAATGTTTCCGAAGATAAACACGAAGATCGAAGGAAAATGGAATATCCCCGGAAAGTGATAAACTTGACCAAGGGTAGAAAGGGAAAAATTAAACCACCTCTAAGAGGAGTATATAAAGATGTCAAAATTGAAGAAGCAAAGGGGAGACAATTCACTACTCAGAGCAAACATAGCACTTAGAGAAATTTAGGCATATTTTCCATTTTATCTGTCATCGAGCTGCGATTCAAATAGGTTTAGTCAAGTATTGCAAGGTTAGAACTAGAAACTCGCTAACAGCTCTTACTGCTTAGGCTTACCTGTTGTAACGCTCAAACCATATATTCGAAATAAGATCTTCTTTGCTCGCTTTTCATTTTATCGATTCATAATAATTTCGTTTGTTCTCATTGTTTGATTGCTTGGCGTGTGGTTTAGCAGATATCCGGGACCTCTGGGAAAGTTAGGTTTACTTGGCTTTCCTATTTTAATCAGAAAATTGACAGTGTAAATTTCGGTTCCCACAGTTTGGCGCTAGAAGGAGGGGGTATAGATCAATCTAACTCTCAACCACCATCGATCGATCAAACATGTCAAGTCACGATCTTAGCAGCCAACAAACTCGCAACGACAATGCCATCGAAGACAACATTAACACTCCAGCAACGAACGTCACTGCGGTTAACGCCGACGCAAACATCGCAGAGTTTGAGGAGGTTTAAAAGATGTTCTCGACTTTTGAAAGGAAGTCGGCGGAACAAGACAAGGTCATGAGCTCCCTCGCGAAACAGGTTGAAATCCAAAAAGCGAGGACTAGGGCCGTTCTTCCGCGTGGAAAAACTAGGATCTTTGGGAGAAGGCTCGTTTTTGTAACTCCCTTTGACCGATCTAGGAACGTGAAGGAAAAACCGTCTTCACAAAATCCCGATGAAAACACTCCTGCGCCGGCACGGGAAAATCCAGTGGATCTTCCTCCCTCCCCCCCATTGAGGAAGAAAAAGAAGAAGGTGAAATTGAGCCCGCATAGGTTGATTATAGTAGTCAGTCCAAACCCACAGACGAAGACGTGCATCCATGTCGTACAAGAAGCCGCGCTGCTCCTGAAGAATCCCAGTTCGGAGATCCTATGACAGAAGAAGAATATGACATCTTCTGGAACGAACTGGAAGAATTGGCCAAGAGGCAAACTCGGAAAACTCGCGGTAACTATCGATAAGATCGGAAATCCGCTAGTAAAAAGTCCGAGATCCGCGATCTCCACGATAATCTCAGGAAAACAGTAGCCGAGGTTAGGTTAGTAAAGTCTCAAATCCATCATGCTACTAGCACCGCACCAGAGATCGATCAACTACTCGAAGAAGCTCGGAAAACACCCTTCACAACTCGCATCACCGAGACTCAAGTTTCGGATTCGGGAAAGATCAAGGTGACGCCTTACGACGGTACAACCGATCCCAAGGCACACTTCCAGGCTTTCCATATCGCGATGGGAAGAGCTAAGTTTAGAGAAACCGAAAGAGACGCCTGTGAGTGCCGCCTCTTCGTCGAAAACCTTCAGGGGGCAGCGCTCGAATGGTTCTCTCGCCTAAGGCAAAATTCAATCGGAAGCTTCCGCCAACTTGCCTTGGAGTTTCTCAAACAATACTTTATGTTAATAGATCGAGAAACATCTGACGTCGACCTCTGGAGTCTTTCCCAGGGAGAGGACGAATCTCTACGTGACTTCATAAAACGGTTAAAAACCGTTATGACGAAAGTCAGTAGAACTAGCGGCAAAGTGGCCCTAGACGCGCTCCGAAATACGCCCTGGTACAAGTCAAAGTTCAGGAAGTGGATCACTTTGGAGAAACAGGGTACGATCCAGGACGCGCTCCACAAAGCCACAGACTACATAATCATCGGAGAGAGGACTAAAGTTTTATCGATAAAATATAAAACAATCAAGTCATCTTTAAAGGATCCAAGGTTGGATCAGAAGTCAAAAAATAAAAACCCTCGCAACGACAAGAACGTCAATCGTGTGGAAGAAAAAACCCGAGGAGCACATAGTTATGCCATTAACTCTGGATCAGACCAAGGCCGGACAACGAGAAACACATGTGGGAACCAAAATTTTCACTGTCGATTTCCGTTGAATTAGGAACGTAGGGTAAACTCTAGTTTCCCAGAGGTCCCGGATATCTTTTAAACCACACGCCAATCAATTAGAATACGAAGTAAATATTGAGAACAAAGTAATAATAGAAAAAGAGCAAATATATGTCTTATTTCGAATTTGCGTATGAGCGTTTACAACAGGATAGGAGCCTAGTCTATGAGAGCTGTCGGCGAGATCCCTAGTTCTAATAACTTAATACTGCAAAACCCTAGTTGAGTCGCAGCTCGAATAACAAAAACGGAAAGTTGCCTAAATGCTCTAAGTGCTAAGCTATATTTGCTCTGAGTGGAGATTTTCGTGTTCCCTCTGCAACATCACCCTTGAAGTACTTATATACACCTCTAGAGGCGGTTTGCTGTTTCCCCTTCTTCCCTTGGTCGAATTTATCGTTTCGCGGAAATATTCCTTTTTTCCTCGATCTTCATGATTATCTTCGAAAACTTAACATTTATCCTTCGATCTTGATATTTATCCCTTCAAACTTACCATTTATCCTTTCCTGCAAAATAAAAGAATAACCGTCACAAATTTTGGGCTTGAATTTGGATAAAATCGAGAGTGTGCCTGTAGCCGAGCTTTAGACCTCATCGGGCCATTTTTTGACTTAGGCGTTTCTACAATTTTATCGAAGTAACATTGCTAAGATGATGTCGTCTGAGAGTTAGGATCTTTCGTATGGGACGTGTGACTCTAGGTGTTTAGTTAATCGTTGTCATCTCATACGATTGACCCGATCCTTTCTCGAGAAAACGAGTTCTTTCGGGAAGGTTCCAATGTCAATCCCTAACTGAGACAGAACAAAGATAAGTTTGATCAAGTATCAAAAGAGGGATTTTAACGAGGATGATGTGAAACTAGATTGATTTGATCCGACTGGCTGAAAGAGCGAGTCGGATTGCTCGTGCCATCTAACTCGCCCGTTCGGCGAGTTAGTCGTGTCATGCCATCCAACTTGCCTTGTGCAACTCGCCATACGGGCGAGTTGGAAGTCCAATTCGCCATACGGGCAATTTGGTCGATCCGTGTTCCTTTCTTTCGAGTTTTGGCCCGGAGACTTTTGTTATAGAAACACAATTTTGAGATGCTGATCACGAGAATATCATTTTTGACCACAACAAATGCATTCTCCCGGTAGATTTCCAACGTTGATTCCGTCCTAACCAATTTTGACCCCAACAGTTAGCCCCCTAGCTTGTTAGAATCGCAAAGTTCTAGCGAGCGGTTTTGGCAGGTTTGGTAAGTTAGGCAGAATCAATGTTTGAAAAGATCCGTTGAAAGTGTTCTACTTATTCATCTAAGAGCAGAATGCAGTAGGATTGGGGCTGCATTCTACCGGGAGTTAAGGGTCTTACTTCCTGTTTTCCAGTGAGACCCTTATGGTTTAGTTGTGTGTCGTGTAGACATTATCAGGCATGTTTCTCCAATGGACTTGTATATTGGACCTTTGTGGGCTTCGATACCAGCCTTGTAGGATGTTTATTTTGGCCGAGTGTGGCCGTACTTATGTGTTCGGGACTTACAGCGTGTGCCTTTGGATCCGACCGCTTTGCGATTTTTTTTAAAGAATAAACTAGGCTTTTTTCTTGAAAATGAGTTTAAGAAGATTTGGATTTTTGTTAAGTATAGAGGGAGGGATACGAGTTGTCATCTCGTTCCCAACTCTTTTGCGGATCAGCCTATTCGTTGCTCGTTCGAGATGTTTGAGAAAGTTTCGATGTGTCCGAAAGTTTTGACGAAAAACAGTTCTTCGAGCGTTAGCGACGTCTCGCTGTGTCGAAGGTTGAGTTTTTCTTTCGTATGCCGCATTTCGTGCTTGAAATGTTTGTGGGCTTGAAGATGTGTGGTACCGCAAGGTTTTTGTTTTAACCTTACGGAAGAGAAACGTTTTGGTTTTTTTCCGAGGAATTAGGACCAATTAGTCGCGTAAATTATCCCTAATAATATGTGACTTCCTTCATTGTGCTTTGTGAAGATTCGGCCCCCCGAGTTTTTCCTTATGTGCCGCTTTTCACTTGTAAAACGCTGTTGGTTTAGAGTAAACTGTGGAATATATTGAACTTGGTTGGTTGTCGACAATTTTATGTTTTCCGCTAACCGTACGGTGGTTACGACTAAGTTTCGATATTAAGAATTTGTCGTATGATTTCCGATTCTGTGTTATACGATAGTTATTTGCATTTGGCGTTTTAAAACAAATCGTAAATTATCGTTTTACCGCTAAGTGATTGGGTGAGCAGTGGTTGCTCAAACATTTTGGCTCGGTCTGAAGGATGTGTTCATCCAAATAGCCGAGGACGTTGCTGGTCACGGATAGACTACGGCACGTTCGTGTTAACATTAAGGTCGTGCTAGTTTAGAACTTTCCTAAACAGGATACCGAATTCCATTTCGGATTTTTTATCGGAAGGAGTAATTTATTGAGGGCCGAAGAGCGTTTGTCGAGATAGACGGGACAAGTCGGAGTTTTCCGTGCTATATTCGTACAAAAATTGTTTTGTTTTTGTATGATGAAGACAAAACCTAAAAGGCTCGATAAAGAACATGTATAAGATGTTTGCTTGCTCGGAATCAACCAAGGGAGATGAGAAGCAGAATCCAGCGAGCCGCATGGCTAAGGGGTGAGATCTGTAAGATCGTAGTGCGAAGAGATAAAGTTTAGGTTTTTCGTTGCGAAACGAGTCAGATGACTCTGTTTTTAACTATACGCAAATTGTCCAAAACACTTCTCCGTAAAACTTTCTATGTTCGTTTCTGAAAGTTTCTTCGCATAACTTGGTGTGGCTATACGAAGGATGTTTCGCGTAAGTTTTACGTGATGTGTATTGTATAGAAGTAAGTTGAGAATGTCTCTCGTAGATTACTCATGATATTTGCGAAAGAGGAATGTGTTTTCCTCATTCTCTTTTCCGCATTGCGAAGTCGTTTTCATGACACAGATCTTGTTTTCTCATAGGTTCTTTCCGTATAAAATGTCATAGTTATACGAAAGTAATGGATGATTGGTTTTCTGAGGAATCGCATGGTCTAAATGATTTTCTGTCTACTATTGCGAGAGTTTGCTTTGTCGAAAGCATTTTCTTGATGTCAAGACAAAAAAAAAATGAAGTATGGGAGTATACGAGTATAGTATACGTACCTACTCCCTCCCTTTTTTTACGAAAGAAAATGGCTGAAACGATATTTTGAAGGGTTGTGTACGTTTTTTCTTTCGAAGATTGGGATGATCGACAATCCAGGTCGGTTTAAAGACGACGCTAGGAATGTGACTTGGGGACTTTCAGATTGACGACTGGGAATAATTCGGTTTTAAGAAAATTGCTAGGAACGAGACAGTTTTAAGACGACGTTCGCGTTTCTAGTTCCTTCTTTCCATAGGAAGCAAGCTAAGTGTGCGTGGCGATCGTGTCTTGGTTTTCCGAGAGTTTAAATTGGTTTGTAAAATTTGCATAAGCAGTCACAAAACAATAGATCAAGACACAAAAATTCCTAAGATTTAGATCGCTAGACTATTCTCCTAAATACTAATTTCCCTAAAGTTTTATGGCGATCTCCGAAGCGTTTTTATTTCTTAGTACCTTCCTACGAAAATTCCAAGTCTGATTTCAAAAAGTTCCAAGCCGGCCATACCTTAGTTTTCTCGAAGGTTTAGGTTCACCTCTTCACCGTTTTGCTTGCTCATCTCCCCCTTCCCCTTCTCGTGTCTGTACGGCCCTTAAAAATGGTAACAATGTTAGTTCTTCCTGGCCGTGTTTAGGCTCGAACCAGTCTTGGGGTTTATCGTAAAGTTCCCACCGTAACAACAATCGAGACGAAACAACACATGTTTCGATCGTGGTTCAAAGGAGAAGTCTAAGATGGAGGCAAGGGCGAGGAGGATGCCCAAGAGGGCGAGAAGGGCGCCCAAGAGGTCGAGTTGGAGCAAGCCAAGGAGATTAGGCGAGTCTCACTTGTTTTTGTCGTAAAATCTCAATGGAAACTCCAATTAAGATGAAACGAAAAGCGTTTCGATCAAGATTCTAAAGAAACAAATTTGAATCTCATCAGGGCTTGCCAACCTCGCCATGAGGCCAGTTGGAGGGATTAAATCAAATTCGCTTTCGGGGCGAGTTGGACAGTGTGCGTCCAACTTGTTTTGATTGTAAAATGTCAACGAAAACTCTGATTATGACAAAATGAAAAGCGTTTTGATCGGGACTCAAAGGAGAACGCAAAGATGAGCCAAAACAGTGCTCATCCAGTCCAACTCACCCAATGGGCGAGTTAGATGGCTCGTTTTTTCCAGCTTGCCCGTTCGACGAGTTAGACGGCTCGTTTCGTCCAACTCGCCCGTTCGTCGTTTTGGACTGGTAAAACTCTCCGAACGGGTGAGTTGGACGGCTTGTTTCGTACAACTCGCCCTTTGGGCGAGTTGGACTGGTCCGACCTAAGAGGTTAACTTGTTTTGATCGTAAAATCTCAATGGAAACTCTGATTGAGACGAAACAAAAGGCGTATCGGCCGGGACTCAAAGGAGGACGCAAATGTGAGCCAATAGAATGCTCATACAGTCCAACTTACCCGTTTGGCGAGTTGGATTGGTCCAACTCACCCAATGGGCGAGTTAGATGGCTCGTTTTGTCTTCGTCCAACTCGCCCAATGGGCGAGTTGTATGGCTTGCACTGTCCAACTCGCCTGTTGGCCTAGTTGGACTGGTCTAACTTGCCGAATGGGTGAGTTGCACGGCTTGTACTATCCAACTCGCCCATTCGGCGAGTTGGACTACTCAAGTTTGGATGGTATGCTGGTGCGTTCGTTTCGTAAACATCTTCAAATTTATTTCTACGAAAGTTGTATCAGAAAATGCTAACTTGTTTCACTTTCCGAACGATGTTCCATAAAACATTGTCGAGTTTGATTTTACGAAAGCTGTTTCGGAAAATGTTGTTGAGCTTTAATTTTATGAAAGTTATTCCTCAAAATGTCATGAGTTTAGTTTTACGAAAGCTGTTTCGTAAAATGTTGTTGAGTTTAAGTTCACGAAAGTCGTAATGTAAGCGTGTTTTCGAGTATAATTTTTACGGTAGTTGTTCCGTAAAATGTTATTGGGTTTGGCCGTACGAGAGTTGTTCTCGGAAAACTCACGTTTTGCGGCTGTTCAGCGGATTTATTTTCAAGGTTTTAATATCAGAAACTCCAGCTGTGAGGAGCTTGATTTATTGTGACTCAACTTAATCAGAAAGTTTCTTGTTTTCCGCAGGATTGATCCGAGGAAGTTTTGAGTATTTTTTTTCAAAATTAGCTCAGTATGGAAGTATCAAGAATTCGATGATTATGTTACCATAGAAGCGTCGCTTAAGTATTTTACAAAACCTTAGGTTTTAGGAACGTTTTAACAGTAAGGTAAACGATCTCCCGTTTTGCTTTGTCTCGTCTTCGTCAACCGTTTTTAGGTTTTGAGTGATTTTTAAGAAATCAACTTCGTTTCTCCGAAAGTTATCCGGAAGAAGAACAGCCGTGGGGTTGTGTACCCGACTTCCTATTCTTCTTCTTTCTGCAAGTAACGTAGGGTTTCTCCATGACTTTGGGAGGTTGAAGCGAGTTTTCTTTCTCCAAAGACGTTTACGGAAATTATTTGGAAGAAGTACAGCGGTGAGTTGTGTACCCGATTCGCTGTGCTTTTTTTTCCGCGAGTAGCCTAGGGTTTTTCCGCAATTTCTGGGAGGGGAAGTTTTATTGAAAAGTTTTCAGAAACTTCTTTTGGTCAAACCCATACGCGCTGAGATTTCTCCAACTCGGTAATAAGAAGAACCTTACGGGGTTGGATAGATTTTATCGTTGCGCTTTGTGTTTAGAGGGAGAAATCGCGACCTCGTTTCAGTGGTTTTCCTATGGTGGAAGGTCGCAACTAAGTTTTTGATATTGTTGAACACTACGACATTTGCGTAAGCGTTGGCCATAGGAGCAGTCAGTGCTGCGAGCTTGTCTTCCATGTATCCAGACATCGTTTCGATTCAAGCGTTTGCGGCTAGAGTAATCCGTACCCCCCGCCTCCTTCTAGCGCCAAACTATGGAAACCGAAATTCGCACTGTCGATTTCCGTTGATTAGGAACGCAGGGTAAACCCTAGTTTCCCAGAGGTCCTGGACATCTGCTAAACCACATGCAAATCAATCAGAATATGAAGTAAATATTGAGAACAAAGTAATAATAGTAAAGAGAGCAAATAGATGTCTTATTTTGAATTTGCGTATGAGCGTTTACAACAGGATAGGAGCCTAGGCTATGAGAGCTATCGACGAGATCCCTAGTTCTAATAACCTAAGACTGCAAAACTCTAGTTGAGTAGCAGCTCGAATAACAAAAACGGAAAGTTGCCTAAATGCTCTAAGTTCTAAGCTATGTTTGCTCTGAGTGGAGATTGTCGTGTGTCCTGCATCATCACCCTCGAAGTCCTTAAATACTCCTCTAGAGGCGGTTTTCTCTCTCCCCTTCTGCCCTTGGTAAAATTTATCGCTTCGCGGAAATATTCCTTTTTTCCTCGATCTTCATGATTATCTGCGAAAACTTAACATTTATCCTTCTATCTTGACATTTATCCCTTCAAACTTAACATTTATCCTTTCCTGCAAAATAAAGGAATAACCGTCACAAAGTTTGGGCTTCATTTCGGATAAAATCGCGAGTGGGCCTTTAGCCAAGCTTTAGACCTCGTCAGGCCGTTTTCTGACTTAGGCGTTTCTACGCTTTTATCAAAATAACATTGCTAAGACGACGTCATCTGAGAGTTACGATCTTTCGTATGGGACGTGTGACTCTACGTGTTTAGTTAACAGTTGTCGTTTCATACGATCGACCTGATCATTTCTCGATAAAACAAGTTCTTTCGGTAAGGTTCCAATGTCAATCCTTGATCGAGACGGAACAATGCCATCTACAACGTCATCATGGGCACGCCTTGGTTAAACGCCATGAAGTCAGTCTCGTCGACTTACCACCTGGGCATCAAATTCCCAACTCACAAAGGGATAGCCGCAATCTGGGGATGCCAGAAACAGTCGAGACATTGCTTATTGGCCGAGCATAAACTAAGACATATTACGACCACCAAAATGATGAATCCCAAGTGAGCGAAGCTAACTAAATCAACGAGCTGTAAAGCTTCAGAACCAACGACTCAAACAACGGCCGAAGAACAACAAGTTCTGGAGCCCAACGTGTCGACCCAATTAGAGAAGGAAAATCAAACTGAAGACGTCGATCCCACGATTAGCATAGTCAACGCAAACACAACAGCCGAGTAAACACACTTGCGCAAAAAAATAACTACGAGATGGCTTGATCCCCGAAAGGGGTACATAGGCAGCTCGCCCAAAGACGAGTTCAGCTATCCACTCTCCAAAAAAGGGGGGAGTGGGTACATATACCAATATCTGTATATTCCCGCATTCTAAAACTATTTGCCTTGTACTCAATATTTTTGAAAATTTATTTCGGCAATAAAGATTTCATTTGACTCTAGAAAAATCTCTGTTAGTACGAAAAATGTCTCATGATACTCTCGGAAAAGAATCCGCATATGAAAAAAACGATTACCGCACCTACCCGAAAACGGAAACTCGCAAAAAATCATCCCACCTCAAAATGAACCAACAACGTACTAACTCGTCAAGCAAAGAAACTCGTCATAGGGATCAACCGATTCCTCCAAACTCCCTCACAAACATATCCCGGTCACATCGTCAACTCCGACTCCCGACCAAAAAATGAGATCCCGGTCTTGCATGCTCAAGGAAAGTTAATAACAAAGAGAGTGTTTTCGAAAAAAACAGGAGAGACGTCGCCTAGAACTTCGAAGACACACTCCCAATCCATCCATGACAAAAAAACTACGAACGCTCGTCGATTGGCCCCTCCGGGCATTTTAGCCGTCCTAAACGAACGCATTTTGGTCCATCCTAAGAGACCGATCCTCACACATCCGACTAGGATAAATAGCGTTGTAAAAGAAATCCGAAATTTTGGTCAGCACTTCCGGAAGATTTAAAAATTGTCTCCGGAGAGATGCTCGACTCCAACCAGACAAGTTATATAAGTCGAGAACTAATCGCAGACTTTAAATCAGAACGGAGTCAGGTTAAAATCGCAACAGGCAAAACAAAAAAAAATGATTAGTCACCGCAAAGCCTCAAAACGAAAGTAAACCTAGGTATAACCCTAAACCCAGCACACTTGTCTCTAACGTCTCAAGGCATGATATCAAAAAGATACGAGATCCTAAAAGCATGTCTCTTCGTCCGCATCTAAATGCCCCCAAAACTTTGAAAACTACTCAAACATCACGGACGAGCAACGACTAGGACGATCCACCAAAAAGAGTAAGGAGCGATATGGCAACTCGAATCCTTCCCTCCATTATCAACGAAAACCTGAACAATCATATTAAACCAAAGCATGATTTATACAAGAAATAGAGTTTATACAAAAAGATAAACGGCCTGGATCGGAAGCCAGACACGGCCAGTCCCGCCACACAATATAAAGGGAAAATTTTCCCAAATAGACGGATAACCCTAGGATAAATCATCGAGGTCCAAGCACCCGGTCATCGACCTCCCGATTGAGTAATCATTCACATCCAGGAGCACCGTTGGCTGATTCACCTCACCCGTCTCGTAAGGAGCTCCCGTCTCGACTTCAACCGTGTCGGGAGAAACAGGAATCGGATCCCACTGCTCCCTAATCCTCTCCTCAATTTTAGGAATCGCGAAGTCCTTATTGGTGTCGTTCATGCGCCCAGTCTGCCTTGCGTACTCGACAGCAAACGAGTAATCAGGAACTTGTGTAATGTACAGCCCGCCCACGGCACAGTGACACTCGCGATAATCACCAAAAGCCTTATAAATCCCGTTTAGTTCCCTAAACTCGCTCAAAAACCTGTCGCGAGGGCTCCTCATCACTTTGGCCATCTATTTCTTTCCTCGCCTATAGGCTCAGCGAATCTCCGTCGCAACCGATTCTCTTCCGCAGTGACGGGAACTCTCCAGCTCATATTTTAGACGAGCAATCTCCTTATCAGCCATATCGGCCCTAAATTGAGCCATGCGAGCCTCCTGATTGCTCGCATCAAGAGCCCGGTTCATCATAAGGAGACCCCACGAAAACTCTCGAAGTCAAGAAATGGTCGGCCTTACTAAAAAAATAGTGTATATATATATATATATATATATGTAATAACCGAGACCTACCCCATTGACCATCGTCAAGGCCTTGGTAAACTCTGGCGCCTCACAGGACCCTCCCTCGGCATGAGGAAAATCAAAGTCAAATGGCTCGTTAAAGTCAATCCGTTCACCGCCATCACCATCCACATGACAGTTAACATAATCTCTAAGTATGTTGTCAGGAGAACATGGCTCGGAAACCACGTCATCGTCAACGATAATGTGTTTCTCTTTGCGAGATCTTGACTGTTCCTTCCTCCCTCGAGCTTCGTATGGGATGAACCCGTTCATGCTCAATTTTGTCTCTTCTTCCACTATTAAATCTGGTTGAAACCGAGAACGGTGCAGAGCCACAGCACGACGAACCCGCTTTGGATTAAGCGTTGCCCAAAAGAATGGACCACACCGAAGAAGATCGCTGGTGGTTTGCAAGCCTTTCGGAGACGGAGTGAGAGGGTTAGTCTCTGAAACATCATCAAAACCAAAGCTAGCGGGTACCCGATCGAGAATACCTCTCCGGCCCCATCTAGTCCTGAAAAGAGGAATGCAACTCTCCTCCACAGATGCGATGTTCACACGAACAAAGAAAAAATGCTCCTTCCAGTCGTGATAGTTCAATACGAAACCCATTATAATAGCCATTCCTTGTCAAGGCCTCAGCTGAACGATCCTGATTCCCCCGCGGCATCAACATGGCTTCGAGATGATCAACATCGAGGGTCATACCCCGCTCGTAACTCAGCACTAAAATCCCAAAAATGTGCTGCAAACCACACAGGTTGACTTGATTGACCGACAATCTGAACCGGTTGAACAGCCGCACGATAACTTCTGGGATGGGAAACCATAAGTGGCACTGCATTAAATATGTCTTGTAACACGTGAAATAACCTTTGGGTGGAGATCCAACAACTTCCCCTTATCTCGGAAGAAGAAACTCTACCGACTCTGGGACTCTACATAAATTCTAAATGGAATCAAGCCCATTCGGACAGCCGGCAACAGGGTTGGCACGACACGGAGGAGGAGCCCAAGTTCCTGACCTAGGAGGTTCCATCTCGCCCCTAGCAGCCCAGTACGTCTCGGCCTCCTCTGAATCAACCGAGTGTGCTGTGAACTCCACCTTGGGTGCGACATCGCTATGTTGCAAGCTAAAGCTACCATGAACGGAACGATCGAGATGAGACTGTGTGGAAGCTTTCCCCCTTGAAGACCTGATTTTCTTTTCTTTTTTTTTACATAATGCCAAGAGGAGATAAAAGAGAGAATGATCTTGCTTAGAAAAAAGTTTGTGAATAACTCCAAAAACTTACTCCACTTACTTATAGGCAAGAAAATTCACTATTCACCCCGAATTTTCAGACATTGGATTCTGCCTAACTTACCCGACTCGTCTAAGTCGCTCGCAAGAAAAAAACAATTCTAACAAGCTGGGGGCTAACTGTTGGGGTCAAAATCGGTTACGACAGAATCAAAGTCTAAAACTTCTCGGAAAAAGTCCTCTTTTGAAAAACGAGATAATATTTCAAAGGAAAGAAAGGAGAAAAAAAAACAAAATCGATTTTCGTGTAACAAACTGATATGAAAAGTTCCTAAGCAAATGGACACCGAGTATCAAAACAATAAACACAACCGTGGATCTCAACCATTGTATTCGCCCGTTTGGAGAGTTGGACCAATCCAACTAGTCGAATATGCGAGATGGGCCAAGCACTACGGCAAACTCGCCTATTTGGCGAGTTGGACCGAGAACCTTGGTCGACTCACCTGTTCGGCGAGTTGGACTGAGCATCACGGCTAACTCGCTTATTCGGCGAGTTGGACCAGTCCAACGGGCGAGTTGGACCGAGAAACGTTGGTCAACTCTCCCGTTCGGAAAGTTGGGCTTAGCATCATGGCCAACTCGCCCATTCGACGAGTTGGACCAAGAATGTTGGTGAACTCGCCCTTTCGGCGAGTTGGACCAAGAAACGTTGGTCAGCTCGCCCGTTCTGCAAGTTGGGCCGACAACGACAGTTAACTCGCCCATTTGGCGAGTTGGATCAGTACGATTTATCTTTTTCCTTTCCTCGTAGCCCTCTTTTTAGTGTCAAAAGGAGTTGTTCTGTTTTTACCTCAATCGGAATTACCATTTGAACCTTACGAATTAAAGGGTTTACTTTCTCGTACAAGGTTCGAATTAGCCGTATAAGATGGAAAGGGTTAACTAAGCAAATTAAGCTACCTCCATTATACGGGGAATTCAAACCTCCTTCGGAACAACGTCGTTGCGGAAGCGCTCTTTCGATAAATCGAGAAAAATCTTAAGTCGACAAACGGCCCGCGAAGGTCTAAAACACGGCTAAAGCCCCACTCACGGCCCACTCTCTACGGCTGTTTGTCTTTTATATTGCAGGAAAGGATAAATGTTAAGCTCAGAAGATACATGTCAAGTTTAGAGGATAAATGTAAATTTTCCGAAAATAAACACGAAGATCAAAGAAAAATGGAATATTCTCGGAAAGTGATAAACTCGACCAAGGGAAGAAAAGGAAAGACAAAACCGCCTCTAAGAGGAGTATATAAAGATGTCGAAATTGAAGAAGCATAGGGGAGGCAATTCCTTACTCAAAGCAAACATAGCACTTAGAGCAATTTAGGCATATTTTTCCGTTTTATCTGTCATTGAGATGCGACTCAACTAGGTTTAGTCAAGTATTGCAAGGATAGAGCTAGGAACTCGCTGACGTCTCTTACTGCTTAGGCTTACCTGTTGTAACGCTCAAACCACAGATTCGAAATAAGATCTTCTTTGCTCTCTTTTCGTTTTATGGATTCATGATAATTTTTTTTGTTCTCATTGTTTGATTGCTTGGCGTGTGGTTTAGTAGATATTCGGGACCTCTGGGAAAGTTAGGTTTACTTGGCTTTCCTATTTTTATCGGAAATCAACAGTGTGAATTTTTGTGCCCACACTCTTCCCATCGTGATCTTGAAAGCCTGCAAGTGTGCCTTTGGGTCAGTTGTACTGTCGTAAGGCGTCACCTTGATCTTTCCAGGATTAAAAACTCGAGTTTCGGTGATGCGAGTTGTAATGCGCATTTTCTGAGCCTCTTCGAGTAGCTGATCGGTTTCTTGTGCGGCGCTAGTAGCGTGATGGATTTGAAATTTTACCGCTCTAACCTCTGCTAATGTTTTCCTGAGACTATCGCGGAGATCGCGGATCTCAGAATCTTTGCTGGCGGATTTCCGATCTTGTCGTCGATTACGGCGAGTGTTCCAAGTTTGCTTCTCGGCCAGTTCTTCTTGTTTGTCTGACAAGATGTCTTCTTCTTCTTCAGTCATAGGATTTACAAACTGGGAATCTTCAGGAGCCGCGCGGCTCCTTGTACGATGTGGATGCACGTCCACGTCTTCATCTGTGGGTTCGGACTGACTGCTGGAATCCACCTCGACGGGCTCGATTTCACCTTCTTCTTTTTCTTCCTCAATGGGGGGGGAGATCCACCATTGAGGTTTCGTCGCGATTTTGTCTGGAAGGTTTTCCATGTGCGTTCTCGGATCACTGCAAAGGAGTTGCGAAATCGAGTCTTCTCCGGCGGATTATGGTTGCTCCACGGGGAAGAACGGCCCTGGTTCTTGTTGTTAAAATTTCAACCTGCTTAGCGAGAGAACTCATGACCTTCTCTTGTTCAATCGACTTCTTTTAGAAAGTCGAGAACATCTTCTTAGCCTCCTTGAATGCTGCGGTGTTTGCGTCGGCGTTACCTATAGTGACGTTCGTTGCCGGAGTGTTTTCAACGTTGTCGTCGCGAGTTTGTTGGTTGTTGAGATCATGAGCTGGCATTTTTGATTGAGCGATGGTGGGTAATAGTTAGATTGATCTGTACCCCCCCCCCCTCCTTCTAGCGCCAAATTGTGGGAACCAAAATTCGCACTGTCGATTTTCCGATGAAAATAGGAAAAATAAGTAAACCTAACTTTCCCAGAGGTCCCGAATATCTGCTAAACCACACGCTAAGCAATCAAACAATGAGAACAAATGAAATTATTTTGAATCAGTAAAACGAAAAGAGAGCAAAGAAGATCTTATTCTGAGTCTGTGATTTGAGCGTTACAACAGGTAAGCCTAAGTGGTAAGAGCCGTCGGCGAGTTCCTAGTTCTAACCTTGTAAAACCTGATTAATCTAGTTGAGTCGTAGCTTGATAATAGAAAAAGGGAAATATGCCTAAATTGCCCTAAGTGTTGTATTTGCTCTGAGTAAAGAATTGTGTGTCCCCTGCATCTTCAACCTAGACATCCTTATATACTCCTCTTAGAGGTGGTTTGCTCTTTCCCTTTCTGCCCTCGGTCGAGTTTATCGCTTTCTGGGAATACACCATCTTCCTTCGATCTTCGTGTTTATCTTCGGAAACTTCACATTTATCTTCTGAACTTAACATTTATCTATTCATGTAATATAAATGACAGACCGTCATAGGGATTGGGCTCGATTTCATATAAACTCGTCAGTGGGTCTTTAGCCGCGTTTTAGACCTTCTTGCGCTGTTTTTCGACTTAAGCGTTTTTACGATTTATCGAAAGAGCACTTCTGAAACGACGTCGTCCCTGAAGAAAGTTTGAATTCCCCGTATAATGGAGGCAGCTTTAGGTGTTTAATTAATCGTTGCCGTTTTACATGACTAATTTGAACTTCATACGACAAAAAAAAATCATATGATTTTTAAATCGTAAAGTTCAAATGGTAACTCCGATCGAGATGAAACCAGATCATGCCCTACCTGATCTCAAAGAGGAGGCTACGAGGACAAGATTAAAATGGGTTGGTTGATCCAACTCGCCAAATGGGCGAGTTGGATTGTTTGCTTGGTCCAACTCGCCGAACGGGCAAGTTGGCCGGTTTGCTTGGTCCAACTAGCCGAACGGGCGAGTTGACCATCTTGCTTGGTCCAACTCGCCCGTTCGGCGAGTTGGACCACTCGCTTGTTCGGTGATTTCGATCACTCGCATGTTCGTAAAGTTGGACCACTCACCCGTTCGGCGAGTTGGACGGCCAGCTTGATCTAACTCGCCGAACGGGCGAGCTGACCATCTTGCTTGGTCGAACTCACCAAACGGGCGAGTTGACCGTTTTGCTTGATCCAACTCGCTCGTTTGGCGAGTTGGATGGTCGAGCTTTATAGGCATTTTGTTGTTTCGATGCTAAGGATCCGTATGTCTGAGGTCTAGAGCAACCTTCTCGAGGACTTACCGTATACATCCTTTTCAAAATTCATATGAAACTTTATTTTGTTTTTTCCGCTCTTCTTTTCTTTAAAATATTATCTCCTCTTTTCTAAACTAAAAAAAATTCCGGGAAGTTTCAGGCGTTGATTCCTTCGTAACCGATTTTGACCCCAACACATGTCCCTTGACCTTATGGTACTTGTAGAATTTGTTTAGGTCGACAGAGCTTGTGGAATTTCCTGGAGTCTCAGATTTTTGATAATTGTCTCTGACCCAGTGGTTCCATCCCTTCTCTCGGACAATGACCGTCAGCCAGATAAGTCGTCCTTGTCGACAACGTAGATAAAACCCTTCTTTCAGTCGGCTTTGTCGTTTGACGAGAGCTAATGCGGTTATTGAAAAGTATATTCAGCCTTGACAGCAGGCTGTTTTGAGGTGTTCTTCTTGTTGATGATTTCTCGGGTATCATCCTCCATTAGGGTAAAGTTGTTGGACCGAGCAATGGCATCTTGTAGAGAAGACGTCGGGTGTCGGTAGAGATCATCCCGGAACTTCGAGTGGACCCATAACATGTGATTGAGAGCTTCTACTGATATGTGGTCTGGAATGTTCAAAATGGAGACGACGGCTTTGAACTTTTCCATAAAGTCTCGTAGGGCTTGGGTAGGAAATCGGCCAATTCCTACATCAACAGGGGCCAACGATCCCGATCAGTATATAAACACGTTACATTTGCGAAAACATACATCAAATAGTACAAAGTTCAATTTCTATACATGAACTTTCAAAATTTGGTTTAAACATACATTGACCTAATTTCCGTTAGTCAAACGTTAAGTTGTCTTTAACAGGTAACATAAAATTGGTCAATTCCTACATCAAAAATGACAACAATCACGACCAATAGATAAACACGTCACACGTGCGAAAACATACATCAACTAATAAAAAAATTGAATACATGAACTTCCGAAATTTGGTTTTAGTATACATTAATCTCATTTTCACTAATCAAATATTACATAATATAAAATGTCTATCATGTGTTGATTAAATAAGGTTTTTATTGTATTATATGGTACTTAAATTGTATTATGTGGTAATTGAATGAGAAAATAAATAATTTAGCCCAAACGATTTCGTTCTCGTGTAACTTATTAGTTAGTTTTTTTCTTTATTCTTTTTAATTTTTGACTTTTTGGCAAAAAAAAACGTATCACAGAGAAAACAACAAATAAAAAAATTGAACAGAGAGAAACTAGAATAGATAAGCTAGACATTTTTGGTTTTTCTCTGTTTGATTTTGTACTATATTGTCTTTTATGTGTTAGGTTTTTGCCAAAAATGCCAAAACATAAAAATTTAAAGAAAAAAACTAACTAATGAGTTACACGAAAAAAAATTATTTGGCCTAAATGATTTATTTTTCTCAGTCATTTACCATGTAATATGGTTTAATTACCACATAATACAATAAAAAACCTTACTTAATCAACACGATACATACAATTTATATTCAGTAATGTTAGATTAGTGAAAATTAAGTCACTGTATGTTAAAACCAGTTTTCAAAAGTTCATGTATTGAATTTAAATTTTGTATTAGTTGATGTATGTTTTCGGACAGGTGAAATGTTTATGTATTGATCAAGACCGGTGGCCCATGTTAATGTATGAATTGGCCGATTTAATGTTACATGTTAATGACAACTTAACGTTTGACTAAAGGAAATGAAGTCAATGTATGTTTAAACCAAATTTTGAAAGTTCATGTATGAAAACTAAATTTATTACTAGTTCATGTATGTTGTCCCACAGGTAACATGTTTATGTACTGATCGGGACTGTTAGCACATGTTGACGTAGAAATTGGCCGATTTCCCGGCTTTGGGTTGAGATTGGTACATCTGTAATAATTCGGCGGCTGTTGCTTCTTGGCGAGTGAACATGATGTAATGTTTCAGGAATGCCCGCTGAAATATCACGAAAATTGTCAATTGAGTTCTCTGGAAACCTAGAGAACAAGGTTAGCGCCGGCCTGATGAGGCCTCGACAAATAGCTGGCAAAAGCCTGCTTCTTTTTTTTCATTGGCAAAGTTGGCTCCCAGCATCGCTATTTTAAACGCCGTTACGTGGTCGGTAGGATCCGAGTTGCCGGAGTAGGATGGAAGGTGGAACTTTTCCATAAAGTGGAGCTGTACAACGCTTATCCGTCGGGAAAGTGGGGCTTTGAGCGTCGCGGCGAGGACACTGTCGATTTGTGGGGCTGAGCTTGTGACGTGGTGGATTTTGGAATGGATGTGCTGGAGCGAGAGCTTGAGCTCAGAGATCTCGGTGATGGTCTCTAGATATGGGTCGTTAGAGTTTTGTTTGGCGCCACCGGCAGTAGGGCTTGTGGTTCCGGTTGTTGAATCTTCTGCCTGAGCCGTACGGTCTTTATTGAAAAGTTGTCTTCGGATGGTAAGAGGGTTATGATATACCATTAATTTTAGCACTTTTAGGAAATGGTAGATTTTCTTTTTAAGCCTTTTATATGTGTTTGGAGTATGCTTTAGAGTTTTTTCAGGTTCATGTACATTTTGAGAACTTTGGTGATTTTGGAGCTTTTTGAGATGCAAAACTGTGCACACTTGTCAGAAGTTCAACTATGGATTGATACTTTCCCATGGTGCGGTTACGCTCATCTCTTACAAAAGTTATAGTTGTGAGTTAGCTTCCCAATGCCACCAGTTTGAGTTCAAACTGATAGTTAGATCTAAAGTTATGCTCGTTTTACTAAAGAGTTGTATGTCTGCCTCGTGATAGGAAACTGTCGAGATTGAGAAGGAGTGTCGATCGACACAGACCTCTTGGTGTCGACCGACACTGATTCCAGAAGACACTGCTGAATTAATTCAAGACCAACTTAAGCCTAGAAGATCCACATATTTACCATAATACCCATAACTGACTTTTAACCCTATTTCTATGTTTTCTAAGACATTGTTGACGGCTACGCTTTCTTTACTTTATTCTACTCATTTTCTTAGAGTTGGAGAGAAGATCAATTCTCCGTTGGAGATTGATTGGAACTCCTTTGGTTTTATCTTTGATTTATTTATCTATTATTTATTCAGACTATGATTTGTGTTATTGCTTCCATGCCTAAGTAATCACCATGTTAGATTTAGGGATTTCATGACCTTAATGTCAAACTGATAACCGATTAGGATTGCTAGGGTTGCTTACGGATTTCTACACCAGGATAGCTTTCAATACTAGCATCTATAGTAGTTGCAAAAGCACGAAAGTGTGACTGATTATTTGAATCTAGAATCATAGGACAACTGAGAGGCACGAGAGTGCAATCAATTAACAGAATCCAAACTCTTCAGGATTAAATACATAGGCTCATACGACAGTTGGTATAGGGTTTAGTTGAACATATTCTATGTGTATGTTAATGCTTGTCTAAAGAAGTGTCGATCGACACCTAACCACCGGTATTGATCGACACTCTTCCTGAATTCGCATACTTGAGTTGGAATCACATGATTTAGACATTTGATTAGTAATTGCATGCGAGAGCTGGATTACTTGATTATTGAATTCGAGTTCTAGAATTGAACCTATAAAACCTTTAGCATCCATGATTATAGTTTTGAATCTCTTGATTGATAAATCCCTAGATCTAGCGTTTCTTTCTTATTGTTTACATACATATCTTCTGTTTGCTACTTTATTTACTGTTTTGTTATTATTTGCCTAGCTTGATCTGAATCTCAAGTATATTGTGTGAAAGATAGAGTCTATGTGAATTTGATCCTCAAGTACTACACTGATCCTCTTATTTGAGAGAGTAGCTTGAAGGTTAATTTGAGCATATCAAATCTGGCACTATTTCCTGGGACTCTGATCACCATTGGACTAGATGTAGGAGTTCGTCTAGGTTTTTATTTTAAATTTTACTTACTTTATTTTTATTTTCTTTTGTTGAGGTACATGGATTTGAGTATCAGAAGTAACTAGGAAAAAAGAGCTCTTAGACTTCTCAAACCAGAAGCTAGCTAAGTTAGAACATGCAATCTGTAAGTCTAAGAGGCGAGTGTCAAGCGACACCCTTTAAGCAGAAGTGATCAACAACTCTCTTCTAGTGTTGAACGACGACATTCATATAGCACCGATCGACACCGCATGCTGCGAGACAAAGATGCCTGCAAGACTTGTGTTGATTCAGGATGATAATGGAGATATGTATGACCCCGAGGGTCATCTGTGTAATGCAGCAGGTTATAAGATAGATGCACAGGGGACTGTAATCCCTGAGCCATTTTCTGCTATTGAGGATGATAAAGTTCTTCGACATAGAACGTTAGCAGAATGGATCATGCCTAGTCAGTTTTATGCTAATAGGTCTGCAATTCGACCTCCATATATCCAGCCGGTTGACGACAAGCTAAGATCTGCATACTTCTCTCATGTGGGTCAACAACCTTTTTGTTTCCTTCCTCATAAAAATCTCAAGGGCCATATTGAAGCAAGGTCTGAATTTTTTGATGCAAGGTCTGAAGTGATGAGAAATGAAATTTGAACATTCTCTCAGGGACCTACTGAATCGTTCGGAAGCTCTTGGGATAGGTTCAGAAAATACCAAAGGGACTGTCCACAACATGGTTTTACGGAGGTTCAACTTTTGGAAATTTTCTTCAGTGGTATTCATTTGTGTTATATGCTGATACTGGATGGTTCAAGTGAAGGAAACATCAAGACCAAGACTCCGGAAGAAGCTAAGAGACTGATTGTGAACTTGGTGTCTAACAACAGTACCAAGAATACAGATATGGACAGGATGAAATCGGCTACGATGGTTGGTGATAAGATCAAGGCTCAAAATGGTTATGCATGAAGTCTCAATGGTGGAACAGGCTGCAGAAGAAGATGAGAATTACAACAATGAAACTGGTTTTTAGGGCTATATTCAGAGGGTGGAATCTTTTATGGAACGAGATCTAGACATTCAACAGAAGATGAGTGCATACTTATATCTGAGGTTGGATTTTCTTTTACAAAGATATGAATGAAATTTGAAGCCTTTGACGCTCATGTCATGAGGCTAGACACCCATGTTTCTCAGAGTGCAGAAGCTGTGAAGAAGCAAGAACCTTTGGTTAAAGGGAAAGTTGAGGAAAGCAAGAGGCACCAGTTGATGCCATCTTACATAATTACTTTGGGGAAGTGATACAGAATGAGAAGCTGGAAGAAGGTGCTTTTCTGGTTGAAAGTTCTATGTCATTTGGCAGCTCGCACTGGTGTCGATCGACACCATCACCTGAGCATCGATTGACACCCCTTGAAGAGTGTGTAGGAATGGTGAGAATTCAGAGCCACTCAGACTTCACCGCATGACACCCACATCCATTCCCGTACCGTGTTAAAACGAATGACATCAATCGTCATCAACATGATGGATCGATCGACAAAAACAGGCGATCACGGATCGACAACAGCATCTGAGCAGCGATCAACACCCGCCCATGAAATGTGGAGTGCTTTTACTAAGCATTGATGCACACCGATTGACTGCAACTGGATACCCATCTCACCCATAAACAAAGCCGACAGTGAACACCAATCAACAACCTATAGATGCAGCAGAACAAGAGCAGTCGACCCTAGCTGAAACCTCTTTCGTTGAGAGTATTGATTGAAGACAGACACCCAATGTCGATCGACACCAGCTGGACGGACATGAAGCTCTCATGGATCAGCAGGCAACGAAAGAAAGAATTCCAAATAAGAGAATGAAATCTAAGAAACCATATGTTCCCAAACACCCAAGGAGAGAAGCTTACAAAGCTGAACTTGATGGATTTCACAAAAGAGGGAAGAGGATTCCTAAGAATATGTCTTTTGTGGATGCATATTCTAATACAGACTTGGTAATTTCTTCAGAGAAAGCAGAGAGACATATAAGGACATTGAGCTGATATTTTAATAAGGTCAGTAGTAAACCCAAGAAGACACTGAAGAATGAACAAGATCATGGGAAGATTCTAATACCATGCAGTATACATGACTGCAATTTTCCATATGCCCTCTGTGATATTGGATCTGTGGTCAGCATCATGTCCAAATACACTGTTGAGCTGTTAGGATTAAAGGCGGAACCTCCTCAAGATAGCTTCACCTTCTTGGATAACTCCAAGGCAAACTTAGCCGGCATGATCAAGAATGTTAAAGTAGAGATAAGGGAATGCATTGTCCCTTTGGACTTTCATGTCGTGGAGATCAAATCAGGTTGGAAATCTTCTCTTCATTTTGGAAGAGCCTTCATCGCTACAGTGGGGGCAATTTGTGATCTAAAGAAAAATAAGATGTGTCTGACTAGTGTTGACGAAGCTGCGATACTGTGGAGAAGCGAGGAGTTTATTTAATGCATTTAGATGTCTGAAGATCCAGCACCTACAGTTGATTCAAATCGTGAGACTGCAAAACTAGCATCAGTGTCGAATGACACTCAGCCATCAGAATTAATCGACACCTTCAGAATTTCAGAACAGACCGAGACTGAAAAGCCTAAGTCTGGGGGAAGGGCAAGAAAGAAGAGAAAAAGAAAAAGAAAGTAGATACAGATTTGTTGTCACTAGTTCCTTGGAGATGTCATGAGAGAAGTGTTAAGAATAGAGTGTGCTGCAAAGGAGATCTACAGCCTTTTACCAATGTCAGAGTGCTATGGGATTTAGAGCTGAGATACAGAGGAGAAGCTTCTGCAAGAGCTTTTGTCAACAACATCAACAAAATGAGGAAGAGAGACACTAAGACTTTTTTTGGAGCAAGTTCTCATTCTCATCCGGACTTAATAAGATCTCTAGAAGTCAAGCTAATAACTGAAAATAAGCGATGAATGGGAGGCAACCAACTGTTAGGTAAGTTTTAAATTGGTTTTAATTTCTTTTTTTACTAATTTTTGGATTTTTTATTTCAGACTAAGAAAAAGATCCGAAGAAGATGATTTGATATACCAGCATCAATCAATGACAACCGGCCAGTGTCGCTCTACAGAGCATCACGAGCATCGATCACCACTTAACTGTGTCGATCGACACTCATATCAGAAGGTAGGTAGACGGCTTCTCCTCGTTAAATTTTTACATATGATTTATTTTCCCACCAATTTTGGACTGTATAACACTAGGGACAGTGTGTTTAAGTCTAGGGAGGTTTACTGATATTGTATTTTATCTTGAGTTTTTTAAAGTTTTTATAGAGTCAAGAATGGGATTTTGATCGTTTTTACTTATTATATAACCACTCTCTAGCACAAATTTATTTACTAACTGTAGAGTGTACTAGAGATACCAAAGTGGATCACCTGCCAGTCATATCCACACTTGCTAAGTATGTTTAAAGGAACCAAAGATGACCTCTAATTTTACTTTATTTGCTTATGTTGGGGCTTGGTATACACCAGATCGGATTCCTCCTGCAAGACTGTAAGGTAAAAGTCTGTGTGTTTTTAGTTCCCTTCTGGTTCATGTACATTTTGAGAACTTTGGTGATTTTGGAGCTTTTTGAGATGCAAAACTGTGCACACTTGTCAGAAGTTCAACTATGGATTGATACTTTCCCATGGTGCGGTTACGCTCATCTGTTACAAAAGTTATAGTTGTGAGTTAGCTTCCCAATGCCACCAGTTTGAGTTCAAACTGACAGTTAGATCTAAAGTTATGCTCGTTTTACTAAAGAGTTGTATGTCTGACTCGTGATAGGAAACTGTCGAGATTGAGAAGGAGTGTCGATCGACACAGACCTCTTGGTGTCGACCGACACTGATTCCAGAAGACACTGCTGAATAAATTCAAGACCAACTTAAGCCTAGAAGATCCACATATTTACCATAATAGCCATAACTGACTTTTAACCCTATTTCTATGTTTTCTAAGACATTGTTGACGGGTAAGTGGATCAAACTATAATGTATCGTCAGCGTTGTAGTGTTCGACCGCCTTTCTCGGGCCGGAAAAAAGGGTCACCGGGTGACATGTCCCGGCCATCGGGACCCCAACCCAACCATCCGATCATGCTGCACCAAGCACTCGGACATATCCCACACCCAGTCCGACTCCCACCCTCAGGATAGGCACAGAGAGTGCCTACCCCTTATATATACAAAACACTTTTTTCAGACTTTCACCAGTAGACATTGACTTTGTTCCGGGAGGAAAATCGATGTAAAAAAAAATACATCGAATTTGAATCTGATTTTTGCATGCTTCATAAGCATGGTTAAAGCTATTTTCTGGTAAATTTTCATAATTTTCCAATGCTTCTAACCACCTCATTTGCACGCTACAATGCCCGGGCTCTCATGGTCTTAACGGATGCCTATATAAACTTTTGATTGAAACTTGACATCCTAAACTCTTTGTTTCAATGTTTCTGATGTTTCCTTTCAGAAAAGTTTGTTCAAAAATATTAATTTTGATTTTTTTCCCTTCACGGATGATTTTGGCTGTCCGTGGGCTGTCCGTGTGCTGTCCGTGGGCAGTACGCATGTACTGATCAGTCCATGTACTGATTTTGGCCGAGTTTTCAT
>CAJHQQ010003771.1:0-38058 GCA_905132885.1 Moricandia moricandioides | reverse complement strand
TTGCAGATTTGGCAATTTCTTCTAGATACTAATAAAACTCAGAATGAATCACTGATGTAAGAAGCGTTGATTTGGACTCATAAATCAGTGTAGAATCACCTGGAATTTGATCAAGATCATAGGAGTTATGATGAAGAAGTTATCCCACTTTTAACCGAAGTGACTCTAGTTTACCGTGTTTGGAGAGTTTGCATTTTCTTCTTGATTCTAATCAAACCATAATGAATCAAGATATAAGAATCTTGATTTGGACTCACAACTAAGTTTAGAATCACCCTGAAGTTGAATTAAGATCATAGGAGTTATGATTAAGAAGTTATCCCACTTTTAACCGAAGTGAATCCAGTTACCATGTTTGGAGATTTGGCAATTTCTTCATCATACTAATAAAACAGAATGAATGAAGATGTAAGAAGCCTGATTTGGACTCACAAAAGTTAGAATCACCCTGAAGTTGAATCAAGATCATAGGAGTTATGATGAAGAAGTTATCCCACTTTTAACCGAAGTGAATCCAGTTTATCCCTATTTTGAGGATTTTGAGAATTTCTTCTTGATACTAATAAAAACAGAATGAATCACGATGTAGAAGCTTGATTTGGACTCATAATTCAGTTTAGAATCAGCCTGAAGTTGAATCAAGATCATAGGAGTTATGATGAAAGAAGTTATCTCACTTTTAACCGAATGATTCCAGTTTGCCCTGTTTGGAGAGTTTGCAATTTCTTCTTGATTCTAATCAAACCAGAATGAATCAAGATATAAGAAGCTTGATTTGGACTCATAAATAAGTGTAGAATCATCCTGGAAGTTGAATCAGTATCATTCGAGTTATGATGAAGAAGTTATCCCACTTTTAACCGAAGTGAATCCAGTTTGCCCTGTTGGAGATTTGACAATTTATTCTTGATACTAATAAAACCAGAATGAATCACAATGTAAGAAGCTTGATTTGGAAATCAATTAGTTATATAATCACCCTGAAGTTGAATCAAGATCATGGAGTTATGATGAAGAAGTTATCCCACCTTTAACCGAAGTGATTCCAGTTTACCCTGTTTGGAGATTTGGCAATTTCTTCTTGATACAAATAAAATCAGAAGGAATCACGATGTAAGAAGCTGATTTGGACTGATAAATCAGTTTAGAATCACCCTGAATTTGAATCAAGATCATAGGAGTTAGGACGAAGAATTTATCCCACTTTTAACCGAAGTGACTCCAGTTTACCCTGTTTTGAGAGTTTGCAATTTATTCTTGATTCTAATCAAACCCATAATGAATCAAGATATAAGAATCTTGATTTGGACTCATTAATAAGTTAAGTTTGAATCCAGTTTATCCTGCTTGGAGATTGACATTTCTTCTTAATTCTAATCAAACCATAATAAATCAAGATGTAAGAATCTTGATTTGGATTCATAAATCAGTGGATAATCACCCTGAAGTTGAATCAATAATCATAGGAGTTATGATGAGAAGTTATCCCACCTTTAACCCGAAGTGAATCCAGTTACCCCTGTTTGGAGATTTGGCAATTTCTTATTGATACTAATAAAACCAGAATGGATCACGATGTAAGAAGCTTGATTGGACTCATAAATCAGTGTAGAATCACCCTAAAGTGAATCAAGATCATCAGAGTTATGATGAAGCAAGTTATCCCACTTTTAACCAAAGTGATTCCAGTTTACCCTGTTTGGAGAGTTTGTAATTTCTTCTTGATTCTAATCAAACCACAATGAATCAAGATATAAGAAGCTTGATTTGGACTCACAAATAAGTTTAGAATCACCCTGAAGTGAATCAAGATCATAGGAGTTATGATGAAATAAGTTATCCCACTTTTAACCGAAGTGAATCCAGTTTACCCTGTTTGGAGATTTGGCAATTCTTCTTGATACTAATAAAACCAGAATGAATCAAGATGTATGGAGCTTGATTTGGGACTCATAAATCAGTGCAGAATTATCCTGAAGATGAATAAATATCATTGGACTTATGATGAAGAAGTTATTCCACTTTTAACCGAAATGATTCCAGTTACCCTGTTTGGAGAGTTCGCAATTTCCTTCTTGATTCTAATCAAACCAGAATTGAATCACTATATAAGAAGATTGATTTTTACTCATAAATAAGTGTAAATCACCCTGAAGTTGAATCATATCATAGGAGTTATGATGAAGAAGTTATCCCACTTTTAACCGAAGTGATTCCAGTTTGTCCTGTTTGGAAGATTTTGGCAATTTCTTCTTGATACAAATAAAACAAGAATGAATCACGATGTAAGAAGATTGATTTGGACTCATAAATCAGTTTAGAATCACCCTTAATTTGAATCAAGATCATAGGAGTTATGATGAAGAAGTTATCCCACTTTTAACCGAAGTGACTCCAGTTTACCCTGTTTTGAGAGTTTGCAATTTCTTCTTGATTCAAATCAAACCATAATGAATCAAGATATAAGGAATCTTGATTTGGACTCATAAATAAGTTAAGTGAATCCAGTTTACCCTGTTTAGAGAGTTGGCAATTTCTTCTTAATTCTAATCAAACCATAATGAATCAAGATGTAAGAATCTTGATTTGGACTCATAAATCAGTGGATAATCACCCTGAAGTTGAATCAAATATCATAGGAGTTATGATGAAGAAGTTATCCCACTTTTAACCGAAGTGATTCCAGTTATCCTGTTTGGAGAATTGGCAATTTCTTCTTGATACAAATAAAACCAGAATGAATCACGATGTAAGAAACTTGATTTGGACTGATAAATCAGTTTACAATCACCCTGAATTTGAATCAAGATCATAGGAGTTATGATGAAGAAGTTTTCCCACTTTTAACCGAAGTGACTCTAGTTTACCCTGTTTTGAGAGTTTGCAATTTCTTCTTGATTCAAATCAAACCATAATGAATCAAGATATAAGAAGCTTGATTTGGACTCAAAAATAAGTTTAGAATCACCCTAAAGTTGAATCAAGATCATAGGAGTTATGATGAAGAAGTTGTCCCACTTTTAACCGAAGTGAATCCAGGTTACCCTGTTTAGAGATTTGACAATTTCTTCTTGATACTAATCAAACCAGAATGAATCACGATATAAGAGGATTGATTTGGACTCATAAATCAGTGCAGAATCATCCTGAAGTTGAATAAATATCATTGGACTAATGATGAAGAAGTTATTCCACTTTTAACCGAAATGATTTCAATTTTACCCTGTTTGGAGAGTTCGCAATTTCTTCTATATTCTAATCAAAACAGAACGAATCACGATATAATAAGATTGATTTGTACTCATAAATCAGTGTAAATCACCCTGAAGTTGAATCAAGATCATAGGAGTTATGATGAAGAAGTTATCCCACTTTTAACCGAAGTGATTCCAGTTTACCCTGTTTGGAGAGTTTGCAATTTCTCCTTGATTCTAATCAAAGCATAATGAATCAAGATGTAAGAATCTTGATTTTGACTCAAAAATCAGTGGATAATCACCCTGAAGTTGAATCAATATCTAGGAGTTATGATGAAGAAGTTATCCCCCTTTTAACCGAAGTGATTCCAGTTTGCCCTGTTTGGAGAGTTTGCAATTTCTTCTTGATTCTAATCAAACCAGAATGAATCAAGATATAAGAAGCTTTATTTGGACTCATAAATCAGTGTAGAATCATCCTGAAGTTGAATCAATATCATTAGAGTTATGATGAAGAAGTTATCCTACTTTTAACCGAAGTGACTCCAGTTTGCCCTGTTTGAAGATTTGGCAATTTATTCCTGATACAAATAAAACCAGAATGAATCACAATGTAAGAATCTTGATTTGGAATCATTAATCAGTGTAGAATCACCCTGAAGTTGAATCAAGATTATGGGAGTTATGATGAAGAAGTTATCCCACTTTTGACCGAAGTGATTCCAGTTTATCATGTTTGGAGATTTGGCAATTTCTTCATGATTCTAATAAAACTTGAATGAATGAAGATGTAAGAAGCTTGATTTGGACTCATAAATCAGTGTAGAATCACCCTGAAGTTGAATCAATATCATTGGAGTTATGATGAAGATGTTATTCCACTTTTAACTGAAGTGATTCCAGTTTGCCCAATTTGGAGATTTGGCAATTTCTTCTTGATACTAATAAAACTAGAATGAATCACGATGTAAGAAGCTTGATTTGGACTCATAAATCAGTGTAGAATCACCTTGAATTTGATCAAGATCATAGGAGTTATGATGAAGAAGTTATCCCACTTTTAACCGAAGTGACTCTAGTTTACCGTGTTTGGAGAGTTTGCAATTTCTTCTTGATTATAATCAAACCATAATGAATCAAGATATAAGAATCTTGATTTGGACTCACAACTAAGTTTAGAATCACCCTGAAGTTAAATTAAGATCATAGGAGTTATGATTAAGAAGTTATCCCACTTTTAACCGAAGTGAATCCAGTTTACCATGTTTGGAGATTTGGCAATTTCTTCATCATACTAATAAAAACAGAATGAATGAAGATGTAAGAAGCTTGATTTGGACTCACAAATAAGTTTAGAATCACCCTGAAGTTGAATCAAGATCATAGGAGTTATGATGAAGAAGTTATCCCACTTTTAACCGAAGTGAATCCAGTTTATCCTATTTTGAGATTTGAGAATTTCTTCTTGATACTAATAAAAACAGAATGAATCACGATGTAAGAAGCTTGATTTGGACTCATAATTCAGTTTAGAATCAGCCTGAAGTTGAATCAAGATCATAGGAGTTATGATAAAGTAGTTATCTCACTTTTAACCGAAGTGATTCCAGTTTGCCCTGTTTGGAGAGTTTGCAATTTCTTCTTGATTCTAATCCAACCAGAATGAATCAAGATATAAGAAGCTTGATTTGGACTCATAAATAAGTGTAGAATCATCCTGAATTTGAATCAGTATCATTCGAGTTATGATGAAGAAGTTATCCCACTTTTAACCGAAGTGAATCCAGTTTGCCCTGTTTGGAGATTTGACAATTTATTCTTGATACTAATAAAACCAGAATGAATCACAATGTAAGAAGCTTGATTTGGAATCATTAGTTATAATCACCCTGAAGTTGAATCAAGATCATGGGAGTTATGATGAAGAAGTTATCCCACCTTTAACCGAAGTGATTCCAGTTTACCCTGTTTGGAGATTTGGCAATTTCTTCTTAATACAAATAAAATCAGAAGGAATCACGATGTAAAAAGCTTGATTTGGACTCATAAATCAGTTTAGAATCACCCTGAATTTGAATCAAGATCATAGGAGTTAGGACGAAGAATTTATCCCACTTTTAACCGAAGTGACTCCAGTTTACCCTGTTTTGAGAGTTTTGCAATTTATTCTTGATTCTAATCAAACCATAATGAATCAAGATATAAGAATCTTGATTTGGACTCATTAATAAGTTAAGTGAATCCAGTTTATCCTGCTTGGAGATTTGACAATTTCTTCTTAATTCTAATCAAACCATAATAAATCAAGATGTAAGAATCTTGATTTGGATTCATAAATCAGTGGATAATCACCCTGAAGTTGAATCAATATCATAGGAGTTATGATGAAGAAGTTATCCCACTTTTAACCGAAGTGAATCCATTTTACCCTGTTTGGAGATTTGGCAATTTCTTCATGATACTAATAAAACCAGAATGGATCACGATGTAAGAAGCTTGATTTGGACTCATAAATCAGTGTAGAATCACCCTAAAGTTGAATCAAGATCATAGGAGTTATGATGAAGAAGTTATCCCACTTTTAACCAAAGTGATTCCAGTTTACCCTGTTTGGAGAGTTTGCAATTTCTTCTTGATTCTAATCAAACCACAATGAATCAAGATATAAGAAGCTTGATTTGGACTCACAAATAAGTTTAGAATCACCCTGAAGTTGAATCAAGATCATAGGAGTTATGATGAATAAGTTAACCCACTTTTAACCGAAGTGAATCTAGTTTACCCTGTTTGGAGATTTGGCAATTTCTTCTTGATACTAATAAAACCAGAATGAATCAAGATGTAAGAAGCTTGATTTGGACTCATAAATCAGTGCAGAATTATCCTGAAGATGAATAAATATCATTGGACTTATGATGAAGAAGTTATTCCACTTTTAACCGAAATGATTCCAGTTTATCCTGTTTGGAGAGTTTGCAATTTCTTCTTGATTCTAATCAAACCAGAATGAATCACTATATAAGAAGATTGATTTGTACTCATAAATAAGTGTAAATCACCTTGAAGTTGAATCAATATCATAGGAGTTATGATGAAGAAGTTATCCCACTTTTAACCGAAGTGATTCCAGTTTGTCCTGTTTGGAGATTTGGCAATTTCTTCTTGATACAAATAAAACAAGAATGACTCACGATGTAAGAAGATTGAATTGGACTCATAAATCAGTTTAGGATCACCCTTAATTTGAATCAAGATCATAGGAGTTATGATGAAGAAGTTATCCCACTTTTAACCGAAGTGACTCCAGTTTACCCTGTTTTGAGAGTTTGCAATTTCTTCTTGATTCAAATCAAACCATAATGAATCAAGATATAAGAATCTTGATTTGGACTCATAAATAAGTTAAGTGAATCCAGTTTACCCTGTTTACAGAGTTGGCAATTTCTTCTTAATTCTAATCAAACCATAATGAATCAAGATGTAAGAATCTTGATTTGGACTCATAAATCAGTGGATAATCACCCTGAAGTTGAATCAAATATCATAGGAGTTATGATGAAGAAGTTATCCCACTTTTAACCGAAGTGATTCTAGTTTATCCTGTTTGGAGAATTGGCAATTTCTTCTTGATACAAATAAAACCAGAATGAATCACGATGTAAGATGCTTGATTTGGACTGATAAATCAGTTTACAATCACCCTGAATTTGAATCAAGATCATAGGAGTTATGATGAAGAAGTTATCCCACTTTTAACCGAAGTGACTCTAGTTTACCCTGTTTTGAGAGTTTGCAATTTCTTCTTGATTCAAATCAAACCATAATGAATCAAGATATAAGAAGCTTGATTTGGACTTAAAAATAAGTTTAGAATCACCCTAAAGTTGAATCAAGATCATAGGAGTTATGATGAAGAAGTTATCCCACTTTTAACCGAAGTGAATCCAGGTTACCCTGTTTAGAGATTTGACAATTTCTTCTTGATACTAATCATACCAGAATGAATCACGATATAAGAGGATTGATTTGGACTCATAAATCAGTGCAGAATTATCCTGAAGTTGAATAAATATCATTGGACTAATGATGAAGAAGTTATTCCACTTTTAACCGAAATGATTTCAATTTACCCTGTTTGGAGAGTTCGCAACTTCTTCTATATTCTAATCAAACCAGAACGAATCACGATATAATAAGATTGATTTGTACTCATAAATCAGTGTAAATCACCCTGAAGTTGAATCAAGATCATAGGAGTTATGATGAAGAAGTTATCCCACTTTTAACCGAAGTGATTCCAGTTTACCCTGTTTGGAGAGTTTGCAATTTCTCCTTGATTCTAATCAAAGAATAATGAATCAAGATGTAAGAATCTTGATTTTGACTCATAAATCAGTGGATAATCACCCTGAAGTTGAATCAATATCATAGGAGTTATGATGAAGAAGTTATCCCACTTTTAACCGAAGTGAATCCAGTTTACCCTGTTTAAAGATTTGGCAATTTCTTCTTGATACTAATAAAAACAGAATGAATCACGATGTAAGAAGCTTGATTTGGACTCATAAATCAGTGTAGAATCAGCCTGAAGTTGAATCAAGATCATAGGAGTTATGATGAAGAAGTTATCCCCCTTTTAACCGAAGTGATTCCAGTTTGCCATGTTTGGAGAGTTTGCAATTTCTTCTTGATTCTAATCAAACCAGAATGAATCAAGATATAAGAAGCTTTATTTGGACTCATAAATCAGTGTAGAATCATCCTGAAGTTGAATCAATATCATTGGAGTTATGATGAAGAAGTTATCCTACTTTTAACCGAAGTGACTCCAGTTTGCCCTGTTTGAAGATTTGGCAATTTATTCCTGATACAAATAAAACAAGAATGAATCACAATGTAAGAAGCTTGATTTGGAATCATTAATCAGTGTAGAATCACCCTGAAGTTGAATCAAGATTATGGGAGTTATGATGAAGAAGTTATCCCACTTTTGACCGAAGTGATTCCAGTTTATCCTGTTTGGAGATTTGGCAATTTCTTCATGATTCTAATCAAACTTGAATGAATGAAGATGTATGAAGCTTGATTTGGACTCATAAATCAGTGTAGAATCACCCTGAAGTTGAATCAATATCATTGGAGTTATGATGAAGATGTTATTCCACTTTTAACTAAAGTGATTCCAGTTTGCCCAATTTGGAGATTTGGCAATTTCTTCTTGATACTAATAAAACTAGAATGAATCACGATGTAAGAAGCTTGATTTGGACTCATAAATCAGTGTAGAATCACCTTGAATTTGATCAAGATCATAGGAGTTATGATGAAGAAGTTATCCCACTTTTAACCGAAGTGACTCCAGTTTACCGTGTTTGGAGAGTTTGCAATTTCTTCTTGATTCTAATCAAACCATAATGAATCAAGATATAAGAATCTTGATTTGGACTCACAACTAAGTTTAGAATCACCCTGAAGTTGAATTAAGATCATAGGAGTTATGATTAAGAAGTTATCCCACTTTTAACCGAAGTGAATCCAGTTTACCATGTTTGGAGATTTGGCAATTTCTTCATCATACTAATAAAAACAGAATGAATGAAGATGTAAGAAGCTTGATTTGGACTCACAAATAAGTTTAGAATCACCCTGAAGTTGAATCCAGATCATAGGAGTTATGATGAAGAAGTTATCCCACTTTTAACCGAAGTTAATCCAGTTTACCCTATTTGGAGATTTGGGAATTTCTTCTTGATACTAATAAAAACAGAATGAATCACGATGTAAGAAGCTTGATTTGGACTCATAAATCAGTTTAGAATCAGCCTGAAGTTGAATCAAGATCATAGGAGTTATGATAAAGAAGTTATCCCACTTTTAACCTAAGTGATTCCAGTTTGCCCTGTTTGGAGAGTTTGCAATTTCTTCTTGATTCTAATCAAACCAGAATGAATCAAGATATAAGAAGCTTGATTTGGACTCATAAATAAGTGTAGAATCATCCTGAAGTTGAATCAATATCATTCGAGTTATGATGAAGAAGTTATCCCACTTTTAACCGAAGTGAATCCAGTTTGCCCTGTTTGGAGATTTGACAATTTATTCTTGATACTAATAAAACCAGAATGAATCACAATGTAAGAAGCTTGATTTGGAATCATTAGTGTAGAATCACCCTGAAGTTTAATCAAGATCATGGGAGTTATGATGAAGAAGTTATCCCACTTTTAAGTGATTCCAGTTTACCCTGTTTGGAGATTTGGCAATTTCTTCTTGATACAAATAAAATTAGAAGGAATCACGATGTAAGAAGCTTGATTTGGACTCATAAATAAGTTTAGAATCACCCTGAATTTGAATCAAGATCATAGGAGTTATGAAGAAGAATTTATCCCACTTTTAACCGAAGTGACACCAGTTTACCCTGTTTTGAGAGTTTGCAATTTATTCTTGATTCTAATCAAACCATAATGAATCAAGATATAAGAATCTTGATTTGGACTCATAAATAAGTTAAGGGAATCCAGTTTATCCTGCTTGGAGATTTGACAATTTCTTCTTAATTCTAATCAAACCATAATAAATCAAGATGTAAGAATCTTGATTTGGATTCATAAATCAGTGGATAATCACCCTGAAGTTGAATCAATAATATAGGAGTTATGATGAAGAAGTTATCCCACTTTTAACCGAAGTGAATCCAGTTTACCCTGTTTGGAGATTTGGCAATTTCTTCTTGATACTAATAAAACCAGAATGGATCACGATGTAAGAAGCTTGATTTGGACTCATAAATCAGTGTAGAATCACCCTAAAGTTGAATCAAGATCATAGGAGTTATGATGAAGAAGTTATCCCACTTTTAACCAAAGTGATTCCAGTTTACCCTGTTTGGAGAGTTTGCAATTTCTTCTTGATTCTAATCAAACCACAATGAATCAAGATATAAGAAGCTTGATTTGGACTCACAAATAAGTTTAGAATCACCCTGAAGTTGAATCAAGATCATAGGAGTTATGATGAATAAGTTAACCCACTTTTAACCGAAGTGAATCTAGTTTACCTTGTTTGGAGATTTGGCAATTTCTTCTTGATACTAATAAAACCAGAATGAATCAAGATGTAAGAAGCTTGATTTGGACTCATAAATCAGTGCAGAATTATCCTGAAGATGAATAAATATCATTGGACTTATGATGAAGAAGTTATTCTACTTTTAACCGAAAATGATTCCAGGTTTACCCTGTTTGGAGAGTTCGCAATTTCTTCTTGATTCTAATCAAACCAGAATGAATCACTATATAAGAAGATTGATTTTTACTCATAAATAAGTGTAAATCACCCTGAAGTTGAATCAATATCATAGGAGTTATGATGAAGAAGTTATCCCACTTTTAACCGAAGTGATTCCAGTTTGCCCTGTTTGGAGATTTGGCAATTTCTTCTTGATACAAATAAAACAAGAATGAATCACGATGTAAGAAGATTGATTTGGACTCATAAATCAGTTTAGAATCACCCTTAATTTGAATCAAGATCATAGGAGTTATGATGAAGAAGTTATCCCACTTTTAACCGAAGTGACTCCAATTTACCCTGTTTTGAGAGTTTGCAATTTCTTCTTGATTCAAATCAAACCATAATGAATCAAGATGTAAGAATCTTGATTTGGACTCATAAATAAGTTAAGTGAATCCAGTTTACCCTGTTTACAGAGTTGGCAATTTCTTCTTAATTCTAATCAAACCATAATGAATCAAGATGTAAGAATCTTGATTTGGACTCATAAATCAGTGGATAATCACCCTGAAGTTGAATCAAATATCATAGGAGTTATGATGAAGAAGTTATCCCACTTTTAACCGAAGTGATTCCAGTTTATCCTGTTTGGAGAATTGGTAATTTCTTCTTGATACAAATAAAACCAGAATGAATCACGATGTAAGAAGCTTGATTTGGACTGATAAATCAGTTTACAATCACCCTGAATTTGAATCAAGATCATAGGAGTTATGATGAAGAAGTTATCCCACTATTAACCGAAGTGACTCCAGTTTACCCTGTTTTGAGAGTTTGCAATTTCTTCTTGATTCAAATCAAACCATAATGAATCAAGATATAAGAAGCTTGATTTGGACTCAAAAATAAGTTTAGAATCACCCTAAAGTTGAATCAAGATCATAGGAGTTATGATGAAGAAGTTATCCCACTTTTATTCGAAGTGAATCCAGGTTACCCTGTTTAGAGATTTGACAATTTCTTCTTGATACTAATCAAACCAGAATGAATCACGATATAAGAGGATTGATTTGGACTCATAAATCAGTGCAGAATCATCCTGAACTTGAATAAATATCATTGGACTAATGATGAAGAAGTTATTCCACTTTTAACCGAAATGATTTCAATTTACCCTGTTTGGAGAGTTCGCAATTTCTTCTATATTCTAATCAAAACAGAACGAATCACGATATAATAAGATTCATTTGTACTCATAAATCAGTGTAAATCACCCTGAAGTTGAATCAAGATCATAGGAGTTATGATGAAGAAGTTATCCCACTTTTAACCGAAGTGATTCCAGTTTACCCTGTTTGGAGAGTTTGCAATTTCTCCTTGATTCTAATCAAAGCATAATGAATCAAGATGTAAGAATCTTGATTTTGACTCATAAATCAGTGGATAATCACCCTGAAGTTGAATCAATATCTAGGAGTTATGATGAAGAAGTTATCCCACTTTTAACCGAAGTGACTCCAGTTTACCCTGTTTAAAGATTTGGCAATTTCTTCTTGATACTAATAAAAACAGAATGAATCACGATGTAAGAAGCTTGATTTGGACTCATAAATCAGTGTAGAATCAGCCTGAAGTTGAATCAAGATCATAGGAGTTATGATGAAGAAGTTATCCCCTTTTAACCGAAGTGATTCCAGTTTGCCCTATTTGGAGAGATTGCAATTTCTTCTTGATTCTAATCAAACCAGAATGAATCAAGATATAAGAAGCTTTATTTGGACTCATAAATCAGTGTATAATCATCCTGAAGTTGAATCAATATCATTGGAGTTATGATGAAGAAGTTA
This sequence comes from Moricandia moricandioides, assembly GCA_905132885.1. Lineage (NCBI taxonomy): Eukaryota > Viridiplantae > Streptophyta > Magnoliopsida > Brassicales > Brassicaceae > Moricandia > Moricandia moricandioides. The sequence goes on along the minus strand of CAJHQQ010003771.1, from coordinate 25,778 downwards.
TCCTACTTTTAACCGAAGTGACTCCAGTTTGCCTTGTTTGAAGATTTGGCAATTTATTCCTGATACTAATAAAACCAGAATGAATCACAATGTAGGAAGCTTGATTTGGAATCATTAATCAGTGTAGAATCACCCTGAAGTTGAATCAAGATTATGGGAGTTATGATGAAGAAGTTATCCCACTTTTAACCGAAGTGATTCCAGTTTACCCTGTTTGGAGATTTGGCAATTTCTTCTTGATTCTAATCAAACTAGAATGAATGAAGATGTAAGAAGATTTATTTGGACTCATAAATCAGTGGATAATCACCCTGAAGTTGAATCAATATCATAGGAGTTATGATGAAGATGTTATTCCACTTTTAACTGAAGTGATTCCAGTTTGCCCAATTTGGAGATTTGGCAATTTCTTCTTGATACTAATAAAACTAGAATGAATCACGATGTAAGAAGCTTGATTTGGACTCATAAATCAGTGTAGAATCACCTTGAATTTGATCAAGATCATAGGAGTTATGATGAAGAAGTTATCCCACTTTTAACCGAAGTGACTCCAGTTTACCGTGTTTGGAGAGTTTGCAATTTCTTCTTGATTCTAATCAAACCATAATGAATCAAGATATAAGAAGCTTGATTTGGACTCACAACTAAGTTTAGAATCACCCTGAAGTTGAATTAAGATCATAGGAGTTATGATTAAGAAGTTATCCCACTTTTAACCGAAGTGAATCCAGTTTACCCTGTTTGGATATTTGGTAATTTCTTCATGATACTAATAAAACAGAATGAATGAAGATGTAAGAAGCTTGATTTGGACTCACAAATAAGTTTAGAATCACCCTGAAGTTGAATCAAGATCATAGGAGTTATGATGAAGAAGTTATCCCACTTTTAACCGAAGTGAATCCAGTTTATCCTATTTGGATATTTGGGAATTTCATCTTGATACTAATAAAAACAGAATGAATCACGATGTAAGAAGCTTAATTTGGACTCATAAATCAGTTTAGAATCAGCCTGAAGTTGAATCAAGATCATAGGAGTTATGATAAAGAAATTATCTCACTTTTAACCGAAGTGATTCCAGTTTGCCCTGTTTGGAGAGTTTGCAATTTCTTCTTGATTCTAATCAAACCAGAATGAATCAAGATGTAAAAAGCTTGATTTGGACTCACAACTAAGTTTAGAATCACCCTGAAGTTGAATTAAGATCATAGGAGTTATGATTAAGAAGTTATCCCACTTTTAACCGAAGTGATTCCAGTTTACCCTGTTTGGAGATTTGCAATTTCTTCCTTGATTCTAATCAAAGCATAATGAATCAAGATGTAAGAATCTTGATTTTGACTCATAAATCAGTGGATAATCACCCTGAAGTTGAATCAATATCTAGGAGTTATGATGAAGAAGTTATCCCACTTTTAACCGAAAGTGACTCCAGTTTACCCTGTTTAAAGATTTTGGCAATTTCTTCTTGATACTAATAAAAACAGAATGAATCACGATGTAAGAAGCTTGATTTGGACTCATAAATCAGTGTAGAATCAGCCTGAAGTTGAATCAAGATCATAGGAGTTATGATGAAGAAGTTATCTCACTTTTAACCGAAGTGATTCCAGTTTGCCCTATTTGGAGAGATTTGCAATTTCTTCTTGATTCTAATCAAACCAGAATGAATCAAGATATAAGAAGCTTTATTTGGACTCATAAATCAGTGTATAATCATCCTGAAGTTGAATCCAGTTTGCCCCTGTTTGGAGATTTGACAATTTATTCTTGATACTATTAAAACCAGAATGAATCACAATGTAAGAAGCTTGATTTGGAATCATTAGTTTAGAATCACCCTGAAGGTTGAATCAAGATCATGGCAGTTATGATGAAGAAGTTATCCCACCTTTAACCGAAGTGATTCCAGTTTATCCTGTTTGGAGATTTGGCAATTTCTTCTTGATACAAAGAAATCAGAAGGAATCACGATGTAAGAAGCTTGATTTGGACTCATAAAATCCGTTTAGAATCACCCTGAATTTGAATCAATATCATAGGAGTTATGATGAAGATGTTATTCCACTTTTAACTGAAGTGATTCCAGCTTGCCCCAATTTGGAGATTTGGCAATTTCTTCTTGATACTAATAAAACTAGAATGAATCACGATGTAAGAAGCTTGATTTGGACTCATAAATCAGTGTAGAATCACCTTGAATTTGATCAAGATCATAGGAGTTATGATGAAGAAGTTATCCCACTTTTAACCGAAGTGACTCCAGTTTACCGTGTTTGGAGAGTTTGCAATTTCTTCTTGATTCTAATTAAACCATAATGAATCAAGATATAAGAAGCTTGATTTGGACTCACAACTAAGTTTAGAATCACCCTGAAGTTGAATTAAGATCATAGGAGTTATGATTAAGAAGTTATCCCACTTTTAACCGAAGTGAATCCAGTTTACCCTGTTTGGAGATTTGACAATTTCTTCATGATACTAATAAAAACAGAATGAATCAAGATGTAAGAAGCTTGATTTGGACTCACAAATAAGTTTAGAATCACCCTGAAGTTGAATCAAGATCATAGGAGTTATGATGAAGAAGTTATCCCACTTTTAACCGAAGTGAATCCAGTTTATCCTATTTGGATATTTGGGAATTTCATCTTGATACTAATAAAAACAGAATGAATCACGATGTAAGAAGATTGATTTGGACTCATAAATCAGTTTAGAATCAGCCTGAAGTTGAATCAAGATCATAGGAGTTATGATAAAGAAGTTATCCCACTTTTAACCTAAGTGATTCCAGTTTGCCCTGTTTGGAGAGTTTGCAATTTCTTCTTGATTCTAATCAAACCAGAATGAATCAAGATGTAAGAAGCTTGATTTGGACTCACAACTAAGTTTAGAATCACCCTGAAGTTGAATTAAGATCATAGGAGTTATGATTAAGAAGTTATCCCAATTTTAACCAAAGTGAATCCAGTTTACCCTGTTTGGAGATTTGGTAATTTCTTCATGATACTAATAAAAACAGAATGAATGAAGATGTAAGAAGCTTGATTTGGACTCACAAATAAGTTTAGAATCACCCTGAAGTTGAATCAAGATCATAGGAGTTATGATGAAGAAGTTATCCCACTTTTAACCGAAGTGAATCCAGTTTATCCTATTTGGATATTTGGGAATTTCATCTTGATACTAATAAAAACAGAATGAATCACGATGTAAGAAGCTTGATTTGGACTCATAAATCAGTTTAGAATCAGCCTGAAGTTGAATCAAGATCATAGGAGTTATGATAAAGAAGTTATCTCACTTTTAACCGAAGTGATTCTAGTTTGCCCTCTCTGGAGAGTTTGCAATTTCTTCTTGATTCTAATCAAACCAGAATGAATCAAGATGTAAGAAGCTTGATTTGGACTCATAAATAAGTGTAGAATCATCCTGAAGTTGAATCCAGTTTGCCCTGTTTGGAGATTTGACAATTTATTCTTGATACTATTAAAACCAGAATGAATCACAATGTAAGAAGCTTGATTTGGAATCATTAGTTTAGAATCACCCTGAAGTTGAATCAAGATCATGGCAGTTATGATGAAGAAGTTATCCCACCTTTAACCGAAGTGATTCCAGTTTATCCTGTTTGGAGATTTGGCAATTTCTTCTTGATACAAAGAAATCAGAAGGAATCACGATGTAAGAAGCTTGATTTGGACTCATAAATCCGTTTAGAATCACCCTGAATTTGAATCAAGATCATAGGAGTTATGATGAAGAATTTATCCCACTTTTAACCGAATTGACTCCAGTTTACCCTGTTTTAGAGTTTGCAATTTATTCTTGATTCTAATCAAACCATAATGAATCAAGATATAAGAATCTTGATTTGGACTCATAAATAAGTAAAGTGAATCCAGTTTACCGTGTTTGGAGATTTGGCAATTTCTTCGTAATTCTAATCAAACCATAATGAATCAAGGTGTAAGAATCTTGATTTGGACTCATAAATCAGTGGATAATCACCCTGAAGTTGAATCAATAACATAGGAGTTATGATGAAGAAGTTATCCCACTTTTAACCGAAGTGAATCTAGTTTACCCTGTTTGGAGATTTGGCAATTTCTTCTTGATACTAATAAAACCAGAATAGATCACGATGTAAGAAGCTTGATTTGGACTCATAAATCAGTGTAGAATCACCCTAAAGTTGAATCAAGATCATAGGAGTTATGATGAAGAAGTTATCCCACTTTTAACCAAAGTGATTCCAGTTTACCCTGTTTGGAGAGTTTGCAATTTCTTCTTGATTCTAATCAAACCACAATGAATCAAGATATAAGAAGCTTGATTTGGACTCACAAATAAGTTTAGAATCACCTTGAAGTTGAATCAAGATCATAGGAGTTATGATGAATAAGTTAACCCACTTTTAACCGAAGTGAATCTAGTTTACCTTGTTTGGAGATTTGGCAATTTCTTCTTGATACTAATAAAACCAGAATGAATCAAGATGTAAGAAGCTTGATTTGGACTTATAAATCAGTGCAGAATTATCCTGAAGATGAATAAATATCATTGGACTTATGATGAAGAAGTTATTCCTAACTGAAATGATTTCAGTTTACCCTGTTTGGAAAGTTCGCAATTTCTTCTTGATTCTAATCAAACCAGAACGAATCACTATATAAGAAGATTGATTTGTACTCATAAATAAGTGTAAATCACCCTGAAGTTGAATCAATATCATAGGAGTTATGATGAAGAAGTTTTCCCACTTTTAAATCAGTGGAAATTCCAGTTTATCCTGTTTGGATAATTGGCAATTTCTTCTTGATACAAATAAAACCAGAATGAATCACGATGTAAGAAGCTTGATTTGGACAGATAAATCAGTTTACAATCACCCTGAATTTGAATCAAGATCATAGGAGTTATGATGAAGAAGTTATCCCACTTTTAACCGAAGTGACTCCAGTTTACCCTGTTTTGAGAGTTTGCAATTTCTTCTTGATTCAAATCAAACCATAATGAATCAAGATATAAGAAGCTTGATTTGTACTCAAAAATAAGTTTAGAATCACCCTAAAGTTGAATCAAGATCATAGGAGTTATGATGAAGAAGTTATCCCACTTTTAACCGAAGTGAATCCAGTTTACCCTGTTTAGAGATTTGGTAATTTCTTCTTGATACTAATCAAACCAGAACGAATCATGATATAAGAGGATTGATTTGGACTCATAAATCAGTGCAGAATCATCCTGAAGTTGAATAAATATTATTGGACTAATGATGAAGAAGTTATTCCACTTTTAACCGAAATGATTTCAATTTACCCTGTTTGGAGATTTGGCAATTTCTTCTTGATACTAATAAAACCAGAATGAATGAAGATGTATGGAGCTTGATTTGGACTCAAAAAATCAGTGCAGAATTATCCTAAAGATGAATAAATATCATTGGACTTATGATGAAGAAGTTATTCCACTTTTAACCGAAATGATTCCAGTTTACCCTGTTTGGAGAGTTCGCAATTTCTTCTTGATTCTAATCAAACCAGAACGAATCACTATATAATAAGATTGATTTTTACTCATAAATAAGTGCAAATCACCCTGAAGTTGAATCAATATCATAGGAGTTATGATGAAGAAGTTTTCCCACTTTTAACCGAAGTGATTCCAGTTTGTCCTATTTGGAGATCTGACAATTTCTTCTTGATACTAATAAAACCAGAATGAATAACGATGTAAGAAGCCTTATTTGGACTCATAAATAAGTTTAGAATCACCCTAAAGTTGAATCAAGATCATAGGAGTTATGATGAAGAAGTTATCCCACTTTTAACCGAAGTGAATCCAGTTTACCTTGTTTAGAGATTTGTCAATTTCTTCTTGATACTAATCAAACCAGAACGAATCACGATATAAGAAGATTGATTTGGACTCATAAATCAGTGCAAAATCATCCTGAAGTTGAATAAATATCATTGGACTTATGATGAAGAAGTTATTCCACTTTTAACCGAAATGATTTCAATTTACCCTGTTTGGAGAGTTCCCAATTTCTTCTAGATTCTAATCAAACCAGAATGAATCACGATATAAGAATATTTATTTGTACTCATAAATCAGTGTAAATCACCCTGAAGTTGAATCAATATCATAGAAGTTATGATGAAGAAGTTATCCCATTTTTAACCGAAGTGACTCCAATTTACCTTTTTTGGAGATTTGGCAATTTATTCTTGATACTAATCAAACCATAATGAATCAAGATGTAAGAATCTTGATTTTGACTCATCCTGAAGTTGAATCAATATCATTGGAGTTATGATGAAGAATTTATCCCACTTTTAACCAAAGTGATTCTAGTTTACCCTGTTTGGAGATTTGGCAATTTCTTCTTGATACAAATAAAACCAGAATGAATCACGATGTAAGAATCTTGATTTGGACTCATAAATCAGTTTAGAATCACCCTGAAATTGAATCAAGATCATAGGAGTTATGATGAAGAAGTTATCCCACTTTTAACCAAAGTGACTCTAGTTTACCCTGTTTGGAGATTTGGCAATTTCTTCTTGATTCTAATCAAACCATAATGAATCAAGATGAAAGAAGAATTATTTCGACTCATAAATCAATGGATAATCACCCTGAAGTTGAATCAAAATCATAGGAGTTATGATGAAGATGTTATTTCACTTTTAACCGAAGTGAATCCAGTTTGCCCTATTTGGATATTTGGCAATTTCTTCTTGATACTAATAAAACTAGAATGAATCACGATGTAAGAAGCTTGATTTGGACTCATAAATCAGTGTATAATCACCCTGAATTTGAATCAAGATCATAGGAGTTATGATGAAGAAGTTATCCCACTTTTAACCGAAGTGACTCCAGTTTACCCTGTTTGGAGAGTTTGCAATTTCTTCTTGATTCTAATCAAACCATAATGAATCACGATATAAGAATCTTGATTTGGACTCATAAATAAGTTAAGTGAATCCAGTTTACCCTGTTTGGAGATTTGGCAATTTCTTCTTGATACTAATAAAACCAGAATTAATCACGATGTAAGAAGCTTAATTAGTACTCATAAATCAGTGTAGAATCACACTGAAGTTGAATCAAGATCATAGGAGTTATGATGAAGAAGTTATCCCACTTTTAACTGAAGTGATTCCATTTTGCCTTGTTTGGAGAGTTTGCAATTTCTTCTTAATTCTAATCAAACCATAATGAATCAAGATGTAAGAATCTTGATTTGGACTCATAAATCAGTGTAGAATCATCCTGAAGTTGTATCAATATAATAGGAGTTATGATGAAGAAGTTATCCCACTTTTAACCGAAGTGATTCCAGTTTACCCTGTTTGGAGAGTTTGCAATTTCTTCTTGATTCTAATCAAACCATAATGAATCAAGATGTAAGAAGCTTGATTTGGAATCATTTATCAGTGTAGAATCACCCTGAAATTGAATCAAGATCATAGGAGTTATGATGAAGAAGTTATCCCACTTTTAACCGAAGTGAATCCAGTTTACCCTGTTTGGAGATTTGGCAATTTCTTCTTGATACTAATCAAACCAGAACGAATCACGATATAAGAAGATTGATTTGGACTCATAAATCAGTGCAAAATCATCCTGAAGTTGAATAAATATCATTGGACTTATGATGAAGAAGTTATTCCACTTTTAACCGAAATGATTTCAATTTACCCTGTTTGGAGAGTTCCAAATTTCTTCTAGATTCTAATCAAACCAGAACGAATCACGATATAAGAAGATTGATTTGTACTCATAATCAGTGTAAATCACCCTGAAGTTGAATCAATATCATAGGAGTTATGATGAAGAAGTTATCCCATTTTTAACCGAAGTGACTCCAATTTACCTTTTTTGGAGATTTGGCAATTTATTCTTGATACTAATCAAACCATAATGAATCAAGATGTAGGAATCTTGATTTGGACTCATCCTGAAGTTGAATCAATATCATTGGAGTTACGATGAAGAATTTATCCCACTTTTAACCAAAGTGATTCCAGTTTACCCTGTTTGGAGATTTGGCAATTTCTTCTTGATACAAATAAAACCAGAATGAATCACGATGTAAGAATCTTGATTTAGACTCATAAATCAGTTTAGAATCACCCTGAAATTGAATCAAGATCATAGAAGTTATGATGAAGAACTTATCCCACTTTTAACCAAAGTGACTCTAGTTTACCCTGTTTGGAGATTTGGCAATTTCTTCTTGATTCTAATCAAACCAGAATGAAGCAAGATGTAAGAAGATTTATTTGGACTCATAAATCAGGGGATAATCACCCTGAAGTTGAATCAATATCATAGGAGTTATGATGAAGATGTTATTCCACTTTTAACCGAAGTGATTCCAGTTTGCCCTATTTGGAGATTTGGCAATTTCTTCTTGATACTAATAAAACTAGAATGAATCACGATGTAAGAAGCTTGATTTGGACTCATAAATCAGGGGATAATCACCCTGAATTTGAATCAAGATCATAGGAGTTATGATGAAGAAGTTATCCCACTTTTAACCGAAGTGACTCTAGTTTACCATGTTTGGAGAGTTTGCAATTTCTTCTTGATTCTAATCAAACCATAATGAATCACGATATAAGAATCTTGATTTGGACTCATAAATAAGTTAAGTGAATCCAGTTTACCCTGTTTGGAGATTTGGCAATTTTTTCTTGATACTAATAAAACCAAAATGAATCACGATGTAAGAAGCTTAATTTGTACTCATAAATCAGTGTAGAATCACACTAAAGTTGAATCAAGATTATAGGAGTTATGATGAAGAAGTTATCCCACTTTTAACCGAAGTGATTCCATTTTGCCTTGTTTGGAGAGTTTCCAATTTCTTCTTAATTCTAATCAAACCATAATGAATCAAGATGTAAGAATCTTGATTTGGACTCATAAATCAGTGTAGAATCATCCTGAAGTTGTATCAATATAATAGGAGTTATGATGAAGAAGTTATCCCACTTTTAACCGAAGTGATTCCAGTTTACCCTGTTTGGAGAGTTTGCAATTTCTTCTTGATTCTAATCAAACCATAATGAATCAAGATGTAAGAAGCTTGATTTGGAATCATTTATCAGTGTAGAATCACCCTGAAATTGAATCAAGATCATAGGAGTTATGATGAAGAAGTTATCCCACTTTTAACCGAAGTGACTCCAGTTTACCATGTTTGGAGATTTCCAAATTTCTTCTTGATACTAATAAAACCAGAATGAATCACGATGTAAGAATCTTGATTTGGACACATAAATCAGTGGATAATCACCCTGAAGTTGAATCAATATCATAGGAGTTATGATGAAGAAGTTATCCCACTTTTAACCGAAGTGATTCCAGTTTACCCTGTTTGGAGATTTGGCAATTTTTTTTTGATACAAATAAAACCAGAATGAATCACGAAGTAACAATCTGGATTTGGACTCATAAGTCAGTTTAAAATCACCCTGAAATTGAATCAAGATCATAGGAGTTATGATGAATAAGTTATCCCACTTTTAACCGAAGTGACTCCAGTTTACCCTGTTTGGAGATTTTGCAATTTTTTCTTGATACTAATAAAACCAGAATGAATCACGATGTAAAAATCTTGATTTGGACACATAAATCAGTGGATAATCACCTTGAAGTTGAATCAATATCATAGGAGTTATGATGAAGAAGTTATCCCACTTTTAACCGAAGTGATTCCAGTTTACCCTGTTTGGAGATTTGGCAATTTCTTCTTGATACTAATCAAACCATAATGAATCAAGATGTAAGAATCTTGATTTGGACTCATCCTGAAGTTGAATCAATATCATTGGAGTTATGATGAAGAATTTATCCCACTTTTAACCAAAGTGATTCCAGTTTACCCTGTTTGGAGATTTGGCAATTTCTTCTTGATACAAATAAAACCAGAATGAATCACGATGTAAGAAGCTTGATTTGGACTCATAAATCAGTGTAGAATCAGCCTGAAGTTGAATCAAGATCATAGGAGTTATGATGAAGAAGTTATCCCTCTTTTAACCGAAGTGATTCTAGTTTGCCCTGTTTGGAGAGTTTGCAATTTCTTCTTGATTCTAATCAAAGCAGAATGAATGAAGATGTAAGAAACTTGATTTGGACTCATAAATCAGTGTAGAATCAGCCTGAATTTGAATCAAGATCATAGGAGTTATGATGAAGAAGTTATCTCACTTTTAACCGAAGTGATTCCAGTTTGCCATGTTTGGAGAGTTTGAAATTTCTTCTTGATTCTAATCAAACCAGAATGAATCAAGATATAAGAATCTTGATTTGGACTCATAAATAAGCTAAGTGAATCCAGTTTACCCTGTTTGGAGATTTGGCAATTTCTTCTTGCTACTAATAAAACCGGAATCAATCACGATGTAAGAAGCTTAATTTGTACTCATAAATCAGTGTAGAATCACACTAAAGTTGAATCAAGATCATAGGAGTTATGATGAAGAAGTTATCCCACTTTTAACCGAAGTGATTCCATTTTGCCTTGTTTTGAGAGTTTGCAATTTCTTCTTAATTCTAATCAAACCATAATGAATCAAGATGTAAGAATCTTGATTTGGACTCATAAATCAGTGGATAATTACCCTGAAGTTGAATTAATATCATAGGAGTAATGATGAAGAAGTTATCCCACTTTTAACCGAAGTGAATCCAGTTGACCCTGTTTGGAGATTTGGGAATTTCTTCTTGATACTAATAAAAACAGAATGAATCACGATGTAAGAAGCTTGATTTGGACTCATAAATCAGTGTAGAATCAGCCTGAAGTTGAATCAAGATCATAGGAGTTATGATGAAGAAGTTATCTCACTTTTAACCGAAGTGATTCCAGTTTGCCCTGTTTGGAGAGTTTGCAATTTCTTCTTGATTCTAATCAAACCAGAATGAATCAATATGTAAGAAGCTTGATTTGGACTCATAAATCAGTGTAGAATCAGCCTGAACTTGAATCAAGATCATAGGAGTTATGATGAAGAAGTTATCCCACTTTTAACCGAAGTGATTCCAGTTTGCCCTGTTTGGAGAGTTTGCAATTTCTTCTTGATTCTAATCAAACCAGAATGAATCAAGATGTAAGAAGCTTGATTTGTACTCATAAATCAGTGTAGAATCATCCTGAAGTTGAATCAATATCATTGGAGTTATGATGAAGAAGTTATCCAGCTTTTAACCAAAGTGAATCCAGTTTTCCCTGTTTGGAGATTTGACAATTTATTCTTGATACTAATAAAACCAGAATGAATCACAATGTAATAAGCTTGATTTGGATTCATTTATCAGTGTAGAATCACCCTGAAGTTGAATCAAGATCATGGGAGTTATGATGAAGAAGTTATCCCACTTTTAACCGAAGTGATTCCAGTTTACCCTGTTTGGAGATTTGGCAATTTCTTCTTGATACAAATAAAACCAGAATGAATCACGATGTAAGAATCTGGATTTGGACTCATAAATCAGTTTAGAATCACCCTTAAATTGAATCAAGATCATAGGAGTTATGATGAAGAAGTTATCCCACTTTTAACCGAAGTGACTCCAGTTTACCCAGTTTGGAGATTTGGCAATTTCTTCTTGATTCTAATCAAACCATAATGAATTAAGATGTAAGAAGCTTGATTTGGAATCATTTATCAGTGTAGAATCACCCTAAAGTTGAATCAAGATCATGGGAGTTATGATGAAGAAGTTATCCCACTTTTAACCGAAGTGATTCCAGTTTACCCTGTTTGGAGAGTTTGTAATTTCTTCTTGATTCTAATCAGACCATAATGAATAAAAATGTAAGAATCTTGATTTGGACTCATAAATCAGTGCAGAATTATCCTGAAGATGAATAAATATCATTGGACTTATGATGAAGAAATTATTCCACTTTTAACCGAAATGATTCCAGTTTACCCTGTTTGGAGAGTTCACAATTTCTTCTTGATTCTAATCAAACCAGAACGAATCACTATATAAGAAGATTGATTTTTACTCATAAATAAGTGTAAATCACCCTGAAGTTGAATCAATATCATAGGAGTTATGATAAAGAAGTTATCCCACTTTTAACCGAAGTGATTCCAGTTTGCCCTGTTTGGAGATTTGGCAATTTCTTCTTGATACAAATAAAACCAGAATGAATCACGATGTAAGAAGCTTGATTTGGACTCATAAATCAGTTTAGAATCACCCTTAATTTGAATCAAGATCATAGGAGTTATGATGAAGAAGTTATCCCACTTTTAACCGAAGTGAATCCAGTTTGCCCTGTTTGGAGATTTGACAATTTATTCTTGATACTATTAAAACCCGAATGAATCAAAATGTAAGAAGCTTGATTTGGAATCATTAGTTTAGAATCACCCTGAAGTTGAATCAAGAACATGGCAGTTATGATGAAGAAGTTATCCCACCTTTAACCGAAGTGATTCCAGTTTATCCTGTTTGGAGATTTGGCAATTTCTTCTTGATACAAATAAAATCAGAAGGAATCACGATGTAAGAAGCTTGATTTGGACTCATAAATCCGTTTAGAATCACCCTGAATTTGAATCAAGATCATAGGAGTTATGATGAAGAATTTATCCCAATTTATTCTTGATTCTAATCAAACCATAATGAATCAAGATATAAGAATCTTGATTTTGACTCATAAATAAGTTAAGTGAATCCAGTTTACCCTGCTTGGAGATTTGACAATTTCTTCTTAATTCTAATCAAACCATAATAAATCAAGATGTAAGAATCTTGATTTGGACTCATAAATCAGTGGATCATCACCCTGAAGTTGAATCAATAACATAGGAGTTATGATGAAGAAGTTATCCCACTTTTAACCGAAGTGAATCTAGTTTACCCTGTTTAGAGATTTGGCAATTTCTTCTTGATACTAATAAAACCAGAATGGATCACGATGTAAGAAGCTTGATTTGGACTCATAAATCAGTGTAGAATCACCCTAAAGTTGAATCAAGATCATAGGAGTTATGATGAAGAAGTTATCCTACTTTTAACCAAAGTGATTCCAGCTTACCCTGTTTGGAGAGTTTGTAATTTCTTCTTGATTCTAATCAAACCACAATGAATCAAGATATAAGAAGCTTGATTTGGACTCACAAATAAGTTTAGAATCACCCTGAAGTTGAATCAAGATCATAGGAGTTATGATGAATAAGTTAACCCACTTTTAACCGAAGTGAATCTAGTTTACCCTGTTTGGAGATTTGGCAATTTCTTCTTGATACTAATAAAACCAGAATGAATCAAGATGTAAGAAGCTTGATTTGGACTCATAAATCAGTGCCGAATTATCCTGAAGATGAATAAATATCATTGGACTTATGATGAAGAAGTTATTCCACTTTTTACTGAAATGATTCCAGTTTATCCTGTTTGGAGAGTTTGCAATTTCTTCTTGATTCTAATCAAACCAGAACGAATCACTATATAAGAAGATTGATTTGTACTTATAAATAAGTGTAAATCACCCTGAAGTTGAATCAATATCATAGGAGTTATGATGAAGAAGTTATCCCACTTTTAAATCAGTGGAAATTCCAGTTTATCCTGTTTGGATAATTGGCAATTTCTTCTTGATACAAATAAAACCAGAACGAATCACGATGTAAGAAGCTTGATTTGGACTGATAAATCAGTTTACAATCACCCTGAATTTGAATCAAGATCATAGGAGTTATGATGAAGAAGTTATCCCACTTTTAACCGAAGTGACTCCAGCTTGATTTGTACTCAAAAATAAGTTTAGAATCACCCTAAAGTTGAATCAAGATCATAGGAGTTATGATGAAGAAGTTATCCCACTTTTAACAGAAGTGAATCCTGTTTACCCTGTTTAGAGATTTGGCAATTTCTTCTCGATACTAATCAAACCAGAACGAATCACGATATAAGAGGATTGATTTGGACTCATAAATCAGTGCAGAATCATCCTGAAGTTGAATAAAATATTATTGGACTAATGATGAAGAAGTTATTCCACTTTTAACCGAAATGATTTCAATTTACCCTTTTTGGAGATTTGGCAATTTCTTCTTGATACTAATAAAACCAGGATGAATCAAGATGTATGGAGCTTGATTTGGACTCATATATCAGTGCAGAATTATCCTGAAGATGAATAAATATCATTGGACTTATGATGAAGAAGTTATTCCACTTTTAACCGAAATGATTCCAGTTTACCCTGTTTGGAGAGTTCGCAATTTCTTCTTGATTCTAATCAAACAAGAACGAATCACTATATAAGAAGATTGATTTTTACTCATAAATAAGTGTAAATCACCCTGAAGTTGAATCAATATCATAGGAGTTATGATGAAGAAGTTATCCCACTTTTAACCGAAGTGATTCCAGTTTGCCCTGTTTGGAGACTTTGCAATTTCTTCTTGATTCTAATCAAAACAGAATGAATCAAGATGTAAGAAGCTTGATTTGGACTCATAAATCAGTGTAGAATCAGCCTGAACTTGAATCAAGATCATAGGAGTTATGATGAAGAAGTTATCCCACTTTTAACCGAAGTGAATCCAGTTTACCCTGTTTAGAGATTTGGCAATTTCTTCTTGATACTAATCAAACCAGAACGAATCACGATATAAGAGGATTGATTTGGACTCATAAATCAGTGCAGAATCATCCTGAAGTTGAATAAATATTATTGGACTAATGATGAAGAAATTATTCCACTTTTAACCGAAATGATTTCAATTTACCCTGTTTGGAGATTTGGAAATTTCTTCTTGATACTAATAAAACCAGGATGAATCAAGATGTATGGATCTTGATTTGGACTCATAGATCAGTGCAGAATTATCCTGAAGATGAATAAATATCATTGGACTTATGATGAAGAAGTTATTTCACTTTTAACCGAAATGATTCCAGTTTACCCTGTTTGGAGAGTTCGCAATTTCTTCTTGATTCTAATCAAACCAGAACGAATCACTATATAAGAAGATTGATTTTTACTCATAAAAATAACCCTGAAGTTGAATCAATATCATAGGAGTTATGATGAAGAAGTTTTCCCACTTTTAACCGAAGTGATTCCAGTTTGTCCTATTTGGAGATCTGACAATTTCTTCTTGATACTAATAAAACCAGAATGAATAACGATGTAAGAAGCCTTATTTCGACTCATAAATAAGTTTATAATCACCCTAAAGTTGAATCAAGATCATAGGAGTTATGATGAAGAAGTTATCCCACTTTTAACCAAAGTGAATCCAGTTTACCTTGTTTGGAGATTTGGCAATTTCTTCTTGATACTAATCAAACCAGAACGAATCACGATATAAGAAGATTGATTTGGACTCATAAATCAGTGCAAAATCATCCTGAAGTTGAATAAATATCATTGGACTTATGATGAAGAAGTTATTCCACTTTTAACCGAAATGATTTCAATTTACCCTGTTTGGAGAGTTCCCAATTTCTTCTAGATTCTAATCAAACCAGAACGAATCACGATATAAGAAGATTGATTTGTACTCATAAATCAGTGTAAATCACCTTGATGTTGAATCAATATCATAGGAATTATGATGAAGAAGTTATCTCATTTTTAACCGAAGTGACTCCAATTTACCTTTTTGGAGATTTGGCAATTTATTCTTGATATTAATCAAACCATAATGAATCAAGGTGTAAGAATCTTGATTTGGACTCATCCTGAAGTTGAATCAATATCATTGGAGTTATGATGAAGAATTTATCCCACTTTTAACCAAAGTGATTCCAGTTTACCCTGTTTGGAGATTTGGCAATTTCTTCTTGATACAAATAAAACCAGAATGAATCACGATGTAAGAATCTTGATTTGGACTCATAAATCAGTTTAGAATCACCCTGAAATTGAATCAAGATCATAGGAGTTATGATGAAGAAGTTATCCCACTTTTAACCAAAGTGACTCTAGTTTACCCTGTTTGGAGATTTGGCAATTTCTTCTTGATTCTAATCAAACCATAATGAATCAAGATGTAAGAAGATTTATTTGGACTCATAAATCAATGGATAATCACCCTGAAGTTGAATCAATATCATAGGAGTTATGATGAAGAAGTTATCCCACTTTTAACCGAAGTGAATCCAGTTTACCCTGTTTAAAGATTTGGCAATTTCTTCTTGATACTAATCAAACCAGAACGAATCATGATATAAGAGGATTGATTTGGACTCATAAATCAGTGCAGAATCATCCTGAAGTTGAATAAATATTATTGGACTAATGATGAAGAAGTTATTCCACTTTTAACCGAAATGATTTCAATTTACCCTGTTTGGAGATTTGGCAATTTCTTCTTGATACTAATAAAACCAGGATGAATCAAGATGTATGGAGCTTGATTAGGACTCATAGATCAGTGCAGAATTATCCTGAAGATGAATAAATATCATTGGACTTATGATGAAGAAGTTATTCCACTTTTAACCGAAATGATTCCAGTTTACCCTGTTTGGAGAGTTCGCAATTTCTTCTTGATTCTAATCAAACCAGAACGAATCACTATATAAGAAGATTGATTTTTACTCATAAATAAGTGTAAATCACCCTGAAGTTGAATCAATATCATAGGAGTTATGATGAAGAAGTTTTCCCACTTTTAACCGAAGTGATTCCAGTTTGTCCTATTTGGAGATCTGACAATTTCTTCTTGATACTAATAAAACCAGAATGAATAACGATGTAAGAAGCCTTATTTCGACTCATAAATAAGTTTAGAATCACCCTAAAGTTGAATCAAGATCATAGGAGTTATGATGAAGAAGTTATCCCACTTTTAACCAAAGTGAATCCAGTTTGCCCTATTTGGAGATTTCACAATTTTTTCTTGATACTAATAAAACCAGAAAGAATCACGATGTAAAAATCTTGATTTGGACACATAAATCAGTGGATAATCACCCTGAAGTTGAATCAATATCATAGGAGTTATGATGAAGAAGTTATCCCACTTTTAACCGAAGTGATTCCAGTTTACCCTGTTTGGAGATTTGACAATTTCTTTTTGATGCAAATAAAACCACAATGAATCACAATGTAAGAATCTGGATTTGGACTCATAAATCAGTTTAGAATTACCCTGAAATTGAATCAAGATCATAGGAGTTATGATGAAGAAGTTATCCCACTTTTAACCGAAGTGATTCCAGTTGGTCATGTTTGGAGAGTTTGAAATTTCTTCTTGATTCTAATCAAACCAGAATGAATCACGATATAAGAATCTTGATTTGGACTCATAAATAAGTTAAGTGAATCCAGTTTACCCTGTTTGGAGATTTGGCAATTTCTTCTTGATACTAATAAAACCAGAATGAATCACGATGTAAGAAGCTTAATTAGTACTCATAAATCAGTGTAGAATCACACTAAAGTTGAATCAAGATCATAGGAGTTAAGATGAAGAAGTTATCCCACTTTTAACAGAAGTGATTCCATTTTGCCTTGTTTGGAGAGTTTGCAATTTCTTCTTAATTCTAATCAAACCATAATGAATCAAGATGTAAGAATCTTGATTTGGACTCATAAATCAGTGGATAATCACCCTGAAGTTGAATTAATATCATAGGAGTTATGATGAAGAAGTTATCCCACTTTTACCCGAAGTGAATCCAGTTGACCCTGTTTGGAGATTTGGGAATTTCTTCTTGATACTAGTAAAAACAGAATGAATCACGATGTAAGAAGCGTGATTTGGACTCATAAATCTGTGTAGAATCAGCCTGAAGTTGAATCAAGGTCATAGGAGTTATGATGAAGAAGTTATCCCACTTTTAACCGAAGTGATTCCAGTTTGCCCTGTTTGGAGAGTTTGCAATTTCTTCTTGATTCTAATCAAAACAGAATGAATCAAGATGTAAGAAGCTTGATTTTGACTCATAAATCAGTGTAGAATCAGCCTGAACTTGAATCAAGATCATAGGAGTTATGATGAAGAAGTTATCCCACTTTTAACCGAAGTGATTCCAGTTTGCCCTGTTTGGAGAGTTTGCAATTTCTTCTTGATTCTAATCAAACCAGAATGAATCAAGATGTAAGAAGCTTGATTTGTACTCATAAATCAGTGTAGAATCATCCTGAAGTTGAATCAATATCATTGGAGTTATGATGAAGAAGTTATCCAGCTTTTAACCGAAGTGAATCCAGTTTTCCCTGTTTGGAGATTTGACAATTTATTCTTGATACTAATAAAACCAGAATGAATCACAATGTAAGAAGCTTGATTTGGATTTATTTATCAGTGTAGAATCACCATGAAGTTGAATCAAGATCATGGGAGTTATGATGAAGAAGTTATCCCACTTTTAACCGAAGTGATTCCAGTTTACCCTGTTTGGGGATTTTGTAATTTCTTCTTGATTCAAGTCAAAACAGAATGAATCACGATGTAAGAAGCTTGATTTGGACTCATAAATAAGTGGATAATCACCCTGAAGTTGAATCAATATCATAGGAGTTATGATGAAGAAGTTATCCCACTTTTAACCGACATGATTCTAGTTTACCCTGTTTTGAGATTTGGCAATTTCTTCTTGATTCTAATCAAAGCAGAATGAGTCACGATTTCAGAAGCTTGATTTGGACTCATAAATCAGTGTATAATCACCCTGAAGTGGAATCAATTTCATAGTAGTTATGATGAAAAAGTTATCCAACTTTTAACCCAAGTAATTCCAGTTTACCCTGTTTTGAGATTTGGCAATTTCTTTTTGATTCTAATCAAAGCAGATTGAGTCAGAATTTAAGAAGCTTGATTTGGACTCATAAATCAGTGTATAATAACTCTGAAGTTGAATCAATATCATAAGAGTTATGATGAATAAGTTATACCACTTTTAACCAAAGTGATTCCAATTTACCTTATTTGGAGATTTTGCAATTTCTTCTTGATTCTAAGCAAACCATTATGAATCACGATGTAAGAAGCTTGATTTGGACTCATAAATCAGTGGATAATCGCCCTGAAGTTGAGTCAATATCGTAGGAGTTATGATGAAGAAGTTATCCCACTTTTAACCGAAGTGATTCCAGTTTACCCTGTTTGGGGATTTTGTAATTTCTTCTTGATTCAAGTCAAAACAGAATGAATCACGATGTAAGAAGCTTGATTTGGACTCATAAATAAGTGGATAATCACCCTGAAGTTGAATCAATATCGTAGGAGTTATGATGAAGAAGTTATCCCCCTTTTAACCGAGGTGATTCCAGTTTACCCTGTTTGTAAATTTTGCAATTTCTTCTTGATTCTAATCAAACCAGAAAGAATCACAATGTAAAAAGGTTGATTTGGATTCATAAATCAGTGGATAATCACCCTGAAGTTGAACCAATATCATAGGAGTTATGATGAAGAAGTTATCCCACTTTTAACCGACATGATTCTAGTTTACCCTGTTTTGAGATTTGGCAATTTCTTCTTGATTCTAATCAAAGCAGAATTATTCACGATTTAAGAATCTTGATTTGGACTTATAAATCAGTGTATAATCACCCTTAAGTTGAATCAATATCATAGGAGTTATGATGAAGAAGTTATCCCACTTTTAACCGAAGTGATTCCAGTTTACCCTGTTTGAAGATTTTGCAATTTCTTCTTGTTTCTAAGCAAACCAGAATGAATCACGATGTAAGAAGCTTGATTTGGACTCATAAATCAGTGGATAATCACCCTGAAGTTGAATCAATATCGTAGGAGTTATGATGAAGAAGTTATCCCACTTTTAACAGAGGTGATTCCAGTTTACCCTGTTTGTAAATTTTGCAATTTCTTCTTAATTCTAATCAAACTAAAATGAATCACAATGTAAAAATAATGATTTGGACTCATAAATCTGTGGATAATCACCCTGAAGTTGAATCAATTTCATAGGAGTTATGATGAAGAAGTTATCCCACTTTTAACCGACATGATTCTAGTTTACCCTGTTTTGAGATTTGGCAATTTTTTCTTGATTCTAATCAAAGTAGAATTATTCACGATTTAAGAAGCTTGATTTGGACTCATAAATCAGTGTATAATCACCTTGAAGTTGAATCAATATCATAGGAGTTATGATGAAGAAGTTATCCCACTTTTAACCGAGGTGATTCTAGTTTACCCTGTTTGTAAATTTTGCAATTTCTTCTTGATTCTAATCAAACAAGAATGAATCAAAATGTAAAAAGCTTGATTTGGACTCATAAATCATTGTATAATCACCCTGAAGTTGAATCAATATCGTAGGAGTTATGATGAAGAAGTTATCCCAGTTTTAACCGAAGTGATTCCAGTTTACGCTCTTTGGAGATTTTATAATTTCTTCTTGATTCTAATCAAACCAGAATGAATATCGATGTAAGAAGCTTGATTTGGACTCATAAATCAGTGGATAATCACCCTTAAGTTTAATCAATATCATAGAAGTTATGATGAAGAAGTTATCTCAATTTTAACCCAAGTGATTCCAGTTACCTTGTTTTGAGATTTGGCAATTTCTTCTTGATTTTAATCAAAGCAGAATCAGTCACGATTTAATTAGCTTGATTTGGACTTATAAAACAGTGTATAATCACCCTGAAGTTGAATAATTATCATAGGAGTTATGATGAATAAGTTATCCCACTTTGAACCCAAGTGATTCCTAATTACCCTGTTTTGAGATTTGATAATTTCTTCTTGATTCTAATCAAAGTAGAATGACTCATGATTTAAGAAGCTTGATTTGGACTCATAAATCAGTGTATAATCACCCTGAAGTTGAATCAATATCATAGGAGTTATGATGAAGAAGTTATCTCACTTTCAACCGACGTGATTCCAGTTTACCTTATTTGGAGATTTTTCAATTTCTTCTTGATTCTAATAATACCAGAATGAATCACGATGTAAGAAGCCTGATTTGGACTCACAAATCGGTGTATAATCACCCTGAAGTTGAATCGATATCATAGGAGTTATTATGAAGAAGTTATCCCAATTTTAACCCAAGTGATTCCAGTATACCCTGTTTTGAGATTTGACAATTTCTTCTTGGTTCTAATCCAAGCAGAATGAGTCACAGTTTCAGAAGCTCGATTTAGACTTATAAATCAGTGTATTATCACCCTGAAGTTGAATCAATATCATAGGAGTTATGATGAAGAAGTTATTCCACTTTTAACCGAAGTTATTCCAGTTTATCATGTTTAGATATTTTGCAATTTCTTCTTGATCGAATCAAACCAGAATGAATCACGATGTAAGAAGCTTGATTTGGACTCATAAATCAGTGTATAATCACCCTGAAGTGGAATCAATTTCATAGTAGTTATGATGAAAAAGTTATCCAACTTTTAACCCAAGTAATTCCAGTTTACCCTGTTTTGAGATTTGGCAATTTCTTTTTGATTCTAATCAAAGCAGATTGAGTCAGAATTTAAGAAGATTGATTTGGACTCATAAATCAGTGTATAATAACCCTGAAGGTTAATCAATATCATAGGAGTTATGATGAATAAGTTATACCACTTTTAACCAAAGTGATTCCAATTTACCCTATTTGGAGTTTTTGCATTTTTTTCTTGATTCTAAGCAAACCAGTATGAATCACGATGTAAGAAGCTTGATTTGGACTCATAAATCAGTGGATAATCACCCTGAAGTTGAATCAATATCGTAGGAGTTATGATGAAGAAGTTATCCCACTTTTAACCGAAGTGATTCCAGTTTACCCTGTTTGGGGATTTTGTAATTTTTTTTGATACAAATTATAACAGAATGAACCACGATATAAGAAGCTTTATTTGGACTCATAAATCAGTGGATAATCACCCTGAAGTTGAATCAATATCATAAGAGTTATGATGAAAAAGTTATTCCACTTTTAACCGAGGTGATTCCAGTTTACCCTGTTTGTAAATTATGCAATATCTTCTTGATACTAATCAAACCAGAATGAATCACAATGTAAAAAGCTTGATTTGGACTCGTAAATAAGTGGATAATCACCCTGAAGTTGAATTAATATCATAAGAGTTATGATGAAGAAGTTATCCCACTTTTAACCGACATGATTCTAGTTTACCCTGTTTTGAGATTTGGCAATTTCTTCTTGATTCTAATCAAAACAGAATTATTCACGATTTTAGAAGCTTGATTTGGACTCATAAATCAGGTATAGTCACACTGAAGTTGAATCAATATCATAGGAGTTATGATGAAGAAGTTATCCCACTTTTAACCGAAGTGATTCCAATTTACCCTGTTTGTAGATTTTGCAATTTCTTCTTGATTCTAACCAAACCAGAATGAATCACGATGTAAAAAGCTTGATTCGGACTCATAAATCAGTGGATAATTACCTTGAAGTTGAATCAGTATCATAGGAGTTATGATGAAGAAGTTATCCCACTTTTAACCCAAGTGATTCCAGTTTACCCTGTTTTGAGATTTTACAATTTCTTCTTGCTTCAAATCAAAGAAGAATAAGTCATGATTTAAGAAGCTTGATTTGGACTCATAAATCAGTGTATAATTACCCTGAAGTTGAACCAATATCATAGGAGTTTTGATGAAGAAGTTATCTCACTTTCAACCGACGTTATTCTAGTTTACCTTATTTGAAGATTTTTCAATTTCTTCTTGATTCTAATAATACCAGAATGAATAACGATGTAAGAAGCCTGATTTGGACTCGTAAATTGGTGTATAATCACCCTGAAGTTGAATCGATATCATAGGAGTTATGATGAAGAAGTTATCCCAATTTTAACCCAAGTAATTCCAGTATACCCTGTTTTGAGATTTGACAATTTCTTCTTGATTCTAATCAAAGCAGAATGAGTCACGATTTCAGAAGCTCGATTTGGACTCATAAATCAGTGTATTATCACCCTGAAATTGAATCAATATCATAGGAGTTATGATGAAGAAGTTATTCCAGTTTTAACCTAAGTGATTCCAGTTTACCCTGTTTGGAGATTTTGCAATTTCTTCTTGATTCAAAGCAAACCAGAATGAATCACGATGTAAGAAGCTTGATTTGGACTCATAATAAGTGGATAATCACCCTGAAGTTGAATCAAAACCCAAGTGATTCCAGTTTATCCTGTTTTGAGATTTGGTAATTTCTTCTTGATTCTAATCACAGCAGAATGAGTCATGATTTAAAAAGCTTGATTTGGACTTATAAATCAGTGTATAATCACCCTGAAGGTGAATCAGTTTCATATGAGTTATGATGAAGAAGTTATCCCACTTTTAACCCAAGTGATTCTAGTTTACCCTGTTTTGAGATTTGGCATTTTCTTTTTGATTCTAATCAAAGCAGAATGAGTAAGGATTTAAGAAGCTTGATTTGGACTCATAAATCAGTGTATAATCACCCTGAATTTGAATCAGTATCATAGGAGTTATGATGAAGAAGTTATCCCACTTTTAAACAAAGTGATTCCAGTTTACCCTGTTTGGAGATTTGCAATTTCTTCTTGATTCTAAGCAAACCAGAATGAATCACAATGTAAGAAGCTTCATTTGGACTCATAAATAAGTGGATAATCACCCTGAAGTTGAATCAATATCATAGGAGTTATGATGAAGAAGTTATCCCACTTTTAACCGATGTGATTCCAGTTTACCCTGTTTGTAAATTTTGCAATTTCTTCTTGATTCTAATCAAACCAGAAAGAATCACAATGTAAAAAGGTTGATTTGGATTCATAAATCAGTGGATAATCACCCTGAAGTTGAATCAATATCATAGGAGTTATGATGAAGAAGTTATCCCACTTTTAACCGACATGATTCTAGTTTACCCTGTTTTGAGATTTGGCAATTTCTTCTTGATTCTAATCAAAGCAGAATGAGTCACGATTTCAGAAGCTTGATTTGGACTCATAAATCAGTGTATAATCACCCTGAA
The DNA here is from genome assembly GCA_905132885.1 of Moricandia moricandioides. Lineage (NCBI taxonomy): Eukaryota > Viridiplantae > Streptophyta > Magnoliopsida > Brassicales > Brassicaceae > Moricandia > Moricandia moricandioides. The sequence goes on along the minus strand of CAJHQQ010003771.1, from coordinate 1,817 downwards.
GTTGAATCAATATCATAGGAGTTATGATGAAGACGTTATCCCACTTTTAACCGAAGGGATTCCAGTTTACCCTGTTTGGAGATTTTGCAATTTCTTCTTGATTCTAAGCAAACCAGAATGAATCACGATGTAAGAAGCTTGATTTGGACTCATAAATCAGTGGATAATCACCCTGAAGTTGAATCAGTATCGTAGGAGTTATGATGAAGAAGTTATCCCACTTTTAACCGACATGATTCTAGTTTACCCTGTTTTGAGATTTGGCAATTTCTTCTTGATTCTAATCAAAGCAGAATGATTCAAGATTTACGAAGCTTGATTTGGACTTATAAATCAGTGTATAACCACCCTGAAGTTGAATCAATATCATAGGACTTGTGATGAAGAAGTTATCCCACTTTTAACCGAAGTGATTCCAGTTTACCCTGTTTGAAGATTTTGCAATTTCTTCTTGATTCTAAGCAAACCAGAATGAATCACGATGTAAGAAGCTTGATTTGGACTCATAAATCAGTGGATAATCACCCTGAAGTTGAATCAGTATCGTAGGAGTTATGATGAAGAAGTTATCTCACTTTTAACCGAGGTGATTCCAGTTTACCCTGTTTCTAAATTTTGCAATTTCTTCTTGATTCTAACAAACCAGAATGAATCACAATGTAAAAAGCTTGATTTGGACTCATAAATCAGTGGATAATCACCCTGAAGTTGAATCAATTTCATAGGAGTTATGATGAAGAAGTTATCCCACTCTTAACCCAAGTGATTCCAGTTTACCCTGTTTTCAGATTTGGTAATTTCTTCTTGATTCTGATCAAAGCAGAATGATTCAAGAATTAAGAAGCTTGATTTGGACTCATAAATCAGTGTATAATAACCCTGAAGTTGAATCAATATCATAGGAGTTATGATGAATAAGTTATCCCACTTTTAACCAAAGTGATTCCAGTTTATCCTGTTTGTAAATTTTGCAATTTCTTCTTGATTCTAATCAAAATGTAAAAAGCTTGATTTGGGACACATAAATCATTGTATAATCACCCTGAAGTTAAATCAATATCATAGGAGTTATGTATGAAGAAGTTTATCCCAGTTTAACCCAGTTGATTCCAGCTTTTACACTTTCTGTATGAACTTTATAATTTCTTCTATTCGATTCATATATTAAAACCAGAAATGATATCGATTGTCGATAGGAAATGTCTTGATCTTGGGACTCATAAATCCCTATGTGGATGATAATCACCTTAAGCTTGAATCAATATCATAGGAGTTATCATGAAGAAGTTATCTCACTTTTAGCCCAAGTGATTCCAGTTACCTTGTTTTGAGATTTGGCAATTTCTTCTTGATTCTAATCAAAGCAGAATCAGTCACGATTTAAGTAGCTTGATTTGGACTTATAAAACAGTGTATAATCACCCTGATGTTGAATAATTATCATAGGAGTTATGATGAAGAAGTAATCCCACTTTTAACCCAAGTGATTCCAGTTTACCCTGTTTTGATCATAGGAGTTCTTGATTCTAATCAAAGTAGAATGACTCATGATTATCATAGGAGTTCTTGATTCTAATCAAAGTAGAATGACTCATGATTTAAGAAGCTTGATTTGGACTCATAAATCAGTGTATAATCACCCTGAAGTTGAATCAATATCATAGGAGTTATGATGAAGAAGTTATCTCACTTTCAACCGACGTGATTCCAGTTGACCTTATTTTGAGATTTTTCAATTTCTTCTTGATTCTAATAATACCAGAATGAATCACGATGTAAGAAACCTGATTTGGACTCATAAATCGGTGTATAATCAC
>CAJHQQ010003770.1:0-38068 GCA_905132885.1 Moricandia moricandioides | reverse complement strand
CTTCTTCCACGTATACACTCTTAATGGTCTATCAGTGATACCAGATCTCGGCATTGTATGTGTTAGAGATATGATTGTGATCTCCGCATATCTCGTACTCAATATTCTCGAGTCTCTGTTTTTAGGAAACTGTTGTAATTACGTTCTGTCTAATGCTTGTATATATAAGAGCTATAGCATTGTACATTAATTATTACGATTAATACAATTCTTACATGGTATCAAGAGCTCATCGATTACCCTAAATTTTTTTCCCTCTGCCGCTTCCTCTCTTCTCCTCCTCCTTCGCTTAAGCTCAATGGCCATGGCTGCAAACAATGAAGTCGTTGTCGATGATTCTAAATCTCTTCTCAATGTTAACATGGTTAATGTTACCAAACTCGATGCCACCAACTTCATGACATGGAACCTTCAGATCCATGCTCTACTCGATGGGTATGACCTCGCTGGATACATTGACGGCTCTCTACCGGCACCGGATCAGACCATCACCGTTGACAACATCACCACACCCAATCCAGATTACACCAAGTGGAGACGTCAAGACCGTCTCATATACAGTGGTCTTATAGGAACGCTCTCACCGTCGATCCAGACGCTTGTCACCAATACCAAAACATCTCATGATGTTTGGAAATCTCTCAATGCTACATACGCAACTCCGAGTCGCAGCCATATCCAGCAGCTACGACTCCAGCTTAAACACTACACCAAAGGGGAAAAAACGGTAGATGAGTACATGCGTGGTCTCACAAGCCGTTTCGACCAGCTCGCTCTCCTCGGAAAACCTCTAGATCATGAAGACAAAATTGAGTTCATTGTGGATGGTCTCTCAGAGGAGTACAAAACCGGCGCTGATCAACTTGAGGGTCGTGATGTCTCACCCTCCATTGTTTAGATCCACGAAAAGCTCATCAACAAGGAGGTTAAGTTGCTGGCTGTCTCTGCTCCTGCTTCAACTGCAGCTCCGATCACGGCAAACATGGCGTCCTCACGTCCAAAACAACACCAGAATCAGCAGCACCGTGGCAACAACAGTCAGAACTGGAGCACCAATAAGTCGCAGCCGTACAACAACAGCTACAAACAAGAGAATCATCAATCAAAAGGTTATCAAGGACGATGCCAGATTTGTAGTGTGTTTGGTCACAGTGCCAGAAGATGCCCTCAAATGTTTCCACACAACACCTCTGCTCCAAATCAATCACCATTTCGTCCTTGGCAGCCGAGAGCCAACATGGTGATGGCGTCTCAGAATCCAACGAATGCTTGGTTGATGGACTCCGGCGCCACACATCATCTAACCAGTGACCTCAACAATCTGATGCTACAACAGTCCTACAATGGCGAAGACTCTGTCCTCATTGGAGATGGAACTGGTTTGTCAATTACTCACACCGGTTCTCTTACTCTACCCTCACAAACTCGCAACTTATTACTCAATAATGTTTTGTGTGTGCCTAATATTAAGAAGAACCTCATCTCTGTCTATCGCCTATGTAATGCTAATAAAGTTTCGGTTGAATTTTTCCCTGCTCACTTTCAGGTGAAGGATCTCAGCTCGGGGGTTCCGTTAATCCAAGGCAAGACCAAGGATGAGTTGTACGAGTGGCCATCCAAACCTACCATCCTTCAGTCCTTCTTTGCTTCAACCACACCTCCAATAACCATGTTTGATTGACACTTTCGCCTTGGACATCCCTCTGCTTCTATTCTTAAAAACATTGTTTCCAGTTTTTCTTTACCTTGTGTGCAATCTGTAACTCCAAACTCTTTATGCTCAGATTGTGCTATCAATAAAACACATAAATTGCCTTTTTCCCAAAACACTATCACATCTTCTCGCCCCTTACAATACATATACACAGACCTTTGGAGCTCCCCAATCACCTCAATCGATGGATACAAATATTACATTGTCCTCATTGATCATTTTAGCCGATACACATGGATGTACCCCCTCAAAAAGAAGTATGATGTCCGCCAAACATTCAAGACTTTCAAGGCTCTAGTTGAGAATCACTTCACCACAAAAATAGGAACTTTATACAGTGACAATGGTGGAGAGTTTTTGGCGTTGAGATCAGACCTAGCAGAAGCTGGAATCAGCCATCTAACATCTCCACCCCATACACCTGAGCACAATGGCATCTCTGAAAGGAAGCACAGACATGTTGTTGAAACCGGCCTTACCCTTCTCACCCATGCAGCAATGCCTCGCTCCTACTAGACCTATGCCTTCGCTGCAGCAACCTACCTAATCAACCGCTTACCTACTCATGTCCTCAAGATGGATTCCCCATTTCACAAGCTCTTTAGAACCCAACCAAACTACAACAAAATAAGAGTTTATGCCTGTCTTTGCTTTCCTTGGCTACGTCCTTACACTACTAATAAGATGGAAGAGAGGTCAACCCCTTGTGTCTTCATCGGCTATTCACCAAGTCAGAGTGGCTATCTATGTCTCCAACCCAACACTGGCAGAATTTATGTATCTCGCCATGTTCGTTTTGACGAAAGAACCTTCCCATTCAAAACAATGTCCCTCCTGAAACCTACCCCACCAAGCTCACCTGAAACTATTTCTCCAACTTCTCAACCTCCTGTAACCACTATACCTTTCCCCAACCCGCCACCACCTACACCTCAGCCTCCACTCGTACAGCAAACGGAACCACCAAGCTTGGACTCTCATCTGCAGGTACAGGAGACTTCACCGTCACTTAACAGCACCAGCGACGTCAACACGCCAGCTACGACGTCAACGCCGCATGTCACAACGTCGACTTCTTCCCCTGGCCTAGAAGACTCGGCTTCTTCTCAGAACAGCACCGGTTCACCACCGTCTCCACCTCCAGCGCAAATTAACAACCACCTCATGCTCACCAGACGGAAGAATCAGATCATCAAACCAAACAGAAAATACAACTACGCGGCTGCCTTGACGTCTCACATCCCTACCGAACCTCATACTCTAGCGCAAGCCCTGAAAGATAAACGGTGGCGTGGCTCTATGTCTACTGAGATGGATGCGTTTGCGCGCAACCAAACTTATGACTTGGTCCCAAGACGACCTCATCTTAATGCTGTTGGTTGCAGGTGACTTCATAAGAACAAGTTTTACCCCAACGAGACTCATAAACTTTGCAAATCCAGACTTGTTGCTAAAGGATACAACCAGAAGTTCGGCCGTGATTACACAGAAACCTTCAGTCCAGTAATCAAGGCTACAACTCTGCGTCTTGTCCTTGATATTGCAGTAAGCAACTCTTGGCCTGTTCAACAACTAGACGTCAACAATGCTTTCCTGCAAGGAACCCTGACTGATGAGGTTTACATGGAGCAACCCCCTGGCTTCATAGACACTGATAAACCGGATCATGTTTGTAAACTAAAGAAGGCGATATATGGCCTCAAACAGGCTCCGCGAGCCTGGTATACTGAGCTACGGAACTTCCTCCTGAGCCTCGGATTCTTTAACTCCTTAGCTGATACCTCACTCTTTGTTCTGCATCGGGGTAAAGAAACAATTTATCTCCTCATTTATGTTGATGATATTCTGGTCACTGGTAACACCAAACCTGGTATACAAAGGATACTTCAACTCCTTGCTGAGCGTTTTTCAGTGAAAGATGCTGAGGATCTGAACTATTTTCTTGGAGTTGAAGCTCACAGAACATCAAAAGGACTCCACCTGAACCAACGAAAATACATTCTTGATCTCCTCCACAAGTATAACATGACCAACGCCAAGCCCGTAACAACGCCAATGGCCTCCTCTCCGCGTCTACATCTTAACTCTGGCGCACCTCTTGCGGAACCCTCCAAGTATCGTCAACTGATTGGAAGCCTTCAGTACCTCCAATTCACCCGGCTTGACATTGCTTACGCTGTTAACAAGCTCTCTCAGTTCATGCATAAGCCATCGGAAGATTACTGGCAAGCAGCCAAACGCATTCTACGCTATCTGGCCGGCACTCCAACCCACGGTATCTTCTTCTCGGCAACAAACAAGCTTGTCCTCCATGCCTATTCTGATGCAGATTGGGCAGGGGACTCTGATGACTTTGTGTCCACGAACTCGTACATTATTTACCTTGGCCAACATCAGATTTCTTGGACTTCAAAGAAACAGAACGGTGTGGCTCGCTCCTCCACTGAAGCAGAGTACCGTGCCGTTGCCAATGTTGCTGCTGAAATTGCTTGGATTTGCAACCTCCTCACTGAACTTGGTATTCCACTACTCTCATCTCCTACACTTCGGTGTGATAACGTTGGTGCCACGTTTCTATGTGCCAATCCTGTTTTTCACTCTCGTATGAAACATATTGCTATCGACTACCACTTTGTACGCGGACAAGTTCAACGAGGAGCTCTTAAGGTGTCTCATGTCAACACGCGTGATCAACTGGCCGATGCTCTTACCAAACCACTGCCGCGAGCACGATTCCTTGAGCTACGAAACAAGATTGGAGTTACTTCGGACACTCCATCTTGAGGGGGCGTGTTAGAGATATGATTGTGATCTCCGCATATCTCGTACTCAATATTCTCGAGTCTTTGTTTTTAGGAAACTGTTGTAATTACATTCTGTCTAATGCTCGTATATATAAGAGGTATAGCATTGTACATTAATTATTACGATTAATACAATTCTTACACAATCATATCTCTAACAGTATCTGGGGTTTAAATCTCTGAGAGGTTAAAACTTTGTTTCACAATCTCGTTAATGAAAGTTGAAGTTGAGTCAAAAAAAAAAAAAGGTAAACTTGAGCCAAAATAAAACCGGAGTGGACAACTCCTACCTCTACCTGAAACCTCTGCAATGTCGGCTCAAGAGAGAGTAAAGTAAAAAGTGCACTCGCCCGGAGCTCATCCTAAAATTAAGTAAACTTAATGATAGAAAGTGCCCAAAATTCTTTTTTCCTTTACTACAACAAGAACCCATGATATCATGTTTAATTATTTATAATGCATAAAAATAATTTTGCCCAAGAGCCCAATAGTGTTAAGCCGGCCATGAACCTCTGATGCCTTAAACAGGTTGAAACATCGGAAAATTTTTAAGTCAAAGACGACTTGAAGGCATATCTATCTGTGCATTTCGCCACTATCCATGTTCGTTGTTAAAGAATACTATATACTTTCAAGTTTCAATTGATGTGTTCTTCAAAATAATCAAAATTCAAGACAAGTTGAGCATTTTCTGACCAAGCAATACAATAACTTACATGCGTTTCCCCTCAACCGAACGGAGTATTAAACTTCTTTTGTGGAAAGAGGAAACTATGACATGTCCCCCACGATTTTAGGGGATTGTCTTGGTAACGTTTTTAGCTTAAAATATTTTGATGGTTCAGAAATTTCTTGATTTTGCTTGGAAAGCAAGAGCATATGGAGAGTCTCCATGGGATTTTGTTGGTCGCACTTATTGCAACTTTCGCTGTTAATCACCTTTCCCAAGCTGAAGATCAAGAAGGTATGTATCTATATATCTTTTGCTGAGATACGTCAATAGAATTTTCACAGTGAAAATCTACGATTAACTGAACTAAAATCTGCACAATGCATGTGGTTGAAAAGAAAAGAGTAGAAGTTTTTCACTTTTAGCACAACAATGATTATCTTGGATTTACTATAACAAAAAGGAAAAATCAAATAGTTTAAGCAATCATTAATTGATGGTCGATCTATTGGATATGGTAATAGGGTTCATCAGTTTGGATTGCGGATTACCCCCGAGTGAAGCGTCACCATATGTCGAGCCAGATACTGGACTATGGTTCTCATCAGACTCGGACTTCATCCAAAGTGGAGAGATTGGGAGGATTGATCCAACCCTACCAAAGACCCTAAAGTCATACGTGACTCTTAGATACTTTCCAGATGGTATACGCAACTGTTACAATCTTAATGTGAAGCAAGGGACCAATTATCTGATGAGAGTTACTGCTCTATATGGAAACTATGACGCTCTTAATGTTACTCCTAAGTTTGACTTATACGTTGGTCCTAACTTTTGGGTAACGATAGAACTAGAAAAAAGAATAAGCGGTCAAACCGAGGAGATCATTTACATCCCAAGATCAAATTCCTTGGATTTGTGTCTTGTTAAGACAGGTCCGACCACGCCAATGATTTCATCTGTGGAACTAAGGCCGCTAGCAAATCATCATTACATCACCGAATCCGGCTCATTGAAGGGTTTCAAGCGATACTATCTTACCAGTTCAGATACCATTCTATCGTAAGTTGCTTTAAGATGATCTTAACCTTTTTCTACATTTCTGTTTTATGTGGTTAATAAGTAATATTACAATATTTTAGGTACCCAAATGACGTCAACGACAGAATATGGGAACCAAAATTTGATCCAGAATGGAAGCATATTTCCACCACTGTGGAAGCAAACAACTCCAATGGTTTTCTTGTACCACCTAATGTACTCAAGACCGCGGCTATACCTGCGAATGCTACTGCACGGTTTAATATTACAGAGGAGCTTGATTTCCCTGACGACGAAATTTACTTGTTCATCCATTTCTCTGAGGTCCAATCTTTACAGATCAATGAATCTCGAGAGTTTGATATTTTTTGGAATGGCCAACAGTTTGATAAAACGATAAGCCCTGAATATCTGAAGACCACGACAATTAAGTCCACAACACCAGTTACTTGCAAAGGAGGAGTATGCAACTTAGAGCTGATAAGAACTAAAAACTCTACTCTCCCACCTCTTCTCAATGCCATCGAACTTTACGCCGTCGCCAAATTCCACCAACTGGAAACAAATGAAAATGATGGTACACTTACTACTCATGCAAGGTTCCTATATATATGCATTCCTACAACATGTATATTTATATATAGTTAGTGTTGTACTATTGACAGTTGTTGCTATCCGAAAAATCAAAGCCAGATATGGATTGAATAGAATCACATGGCAAGGAGATCCATGCGTCCCACGGAAATTTTTATGGGATGGTCTAAATTGCAACAGCACAGATACATCTAGACCACCAAGAATCACTTATTTGTGAGATCTTTATATAGCACAACATCTTTAGAATTACAAGAAAACAATTTTTATCTACTTTACACTTATTTTCTTCTGTAAATAGAAATTTGACTTCCAGCGGGTTGAAGGGAACCATAGCACCTGCAATTCAAAATCTTACCCATCTTGAAAAGTTGTAAGTATGATCATTTTCACTTAATTGACAAGAAGTTCATAAATGTCAGTGACTTGATGCTTACAAACTTCAGGGACTTGTCAAATAACAATCTGACTGGGGAAATTCCTGGATATCTGGCTGATATAAAGTCTTTAATATTCATGTAAGTTCTTTTAATATTCATTTAAGTTTCTGCGGATATACTCTTCCCATTCCACAATGATCATATCTTTCATTTGTTCACACAATATTAAGAAAATAAATTAATTTTGTATCATAAATGCATCATTTTATTTGATTACAACATTCAGTAAAGTTTAACCAGTAATAATTTAATAAATTCAACTATTTTTTTAGAAAAATTACAGTTTCCTATTATTAAATAATAGGAAATTTCTAAAACACACAAAAATCTTTGTGAAACAATTTTATTTGTTATCTTTGTGAAACGGAAAGAGTACTTAATTGATAACAATATTTCTAGGGATCATGTTCACCTACATGTATGATTATTCTCTGGTTTAACAGAAACTTGAGCAAGAACAATTTGATTGGTTTCATCCCACAAGCCCTTCTTGATAGAGAAAGTGAAGGGCTAACGTTATTGTAAGAAGGAACTCCACCCACACACATTTCCTTTTGAATTCTTCAACACATGAATTCAGAATACTAACGGTTAGTCATTGTTTGGGTAGTGTTGATGGAAAGAATCGTTGCTTATCTGGTTCATGTGTCCCAAAGAAGAAGTTTCCAGTAAAAACTGCTGCTTTTGTTTCTTCGGCTACTGTCGTGGTCATTACAGTGGTTTTTGTTCTCATCTTTGTGTTTAAGAAGAAAACATCATCAATTTCAGAAGGTATTTGCTAAAACTCATATCATGGTATTTATAATATTCTTGTACTAAATGTTGGCCTCTACAGCTCTACCACCATCATTAATTAAGCCGAATTCAAATGTTACATCCACTAATATATCTGAAATATCGATCGAGATGAGAAGGAAAAAATTGACTTACTCAGAGGTGATGGAAATAACAAAAAACTTGGAAAGACCACTTGGTGAAGGAGGGTTTGGCGTTGTTTATCATGGTGTTATAAATGGCTCACAACAGGTTGCTGTCAAACTACTTTCCGAATCATCAACACAAGGCTATAAAGAGTTCAAGGCAGAGGTACGAAATTGTCGTAATCCTATATATGTTAAACAAATGTGTTTCATGTATTCTCTCATTGTTGTGCAGGTCGAACTTTTGTTGAGAGTTCACCACATAAACTTGGTAAGCCTTGTCGGATATTGCGACGAGCGAGATCATTTGGCTCTCATATATGAATACATGTCCAACGGAGACTTAAAACATCATTTGTCAGGTGGAAAATTGTAATAGATAAATAACTTAAGCATTTTCTTAGCTAAACTATAATGAAAATAACATGTTAGCTGATTTGACAATCTGTTATAGGAAAACACGGTGGCTCTGTTCTGAAGTGGCGTACTCGACTACAAATAGCCATCGATGCCGCACTAGGTTTGAACTATCTCATAATAATGTCATTCCCTTCTTGTTTTAATTACATAACATTTCATGTTGGAAATAAATGATTCAACTATAAATAGTACACAGATCTTATTTTTACTTAAAAATTATGAACCATTACTATATTCCAGTTTGATACAATGACGAAGATAACAGCATCTAGAATATTTAAATATTTTACTAAAATTATTCATATATATAAATAATGATTTTAGAGATCATGAATAAGTAAAAAGGGAATTTATAATGTTTATAGGACTAGAATACTTACATATTGGATGTCAGCCACCGATGGTGCATAGAGATGTTAAAAGTACAAATATATTGTTGGATGAGGGATTCACTGCCAAGCTTGCGGATTTTGGACTTTCAAGGTCTTTCCAACTTGGAGATGAGTATCATGTTTCGACCGCCGTTGCTGGCACTCCAGGATATCTTGATCCCGAGTAAGTAATTTTAATACATGTATACCCATGAGGTGTCAAAACAAAGTCTGAAATAATAATGTGCAAATTTGTGAGAATGTTCATATTCATTGTTTAAATGAATACACATGTACCTTACTCTGTGTTTTTTGCCTTGCTAGATATTACAGAACGGGTCGACTGGCCGAAATGAGTGATGTTTATAGTTTTGGGATTGTATTGCTGGAGATGATCACAAACCAGCGTGTGCTTGACCGAGCTCGCGAAAAGCCACACATAGAAGAATGGACAGCATTTATGCTTAATAGAGGAGATATTACTGGAATCATGGATCCTAACCTTCATGGTGATTACAACTCTCATTCTGCCTGGAGAGCTCTTGAACTGGCTATGTTGTGTGCAAACCCTTCTTCAGAAAAACGACCAAACATGTTCCAAGTTGTTATGGAGCTAAAAGATTGTCTTACTTCTGAAATCTCGACGAAAAGTAACGATCAAGACATGGACTCTCAAAGTTCACCTGAAGTGAGTATGAGCTGTGACACCAAGGATGTGCCTAGAGCAAGATAGTATTTGCAAAGAATCATTGTTTGCGTTGCTGGTATTTCTTTTGTTGGAGTGACATTAAAAAGAAGAGAAAAAATGAGAGGAAATTGTTAAACATTAATTTTTTCACAGTGATCTTCCCCAGTTCCACATTAGTAGGCTACTTCTTCAGAACAAAAATCAGAGCCAATAATGAAATTTGTTCTCGGAGGCTTTTGTGCATGATAAATTAATAAGGACTCAGACTTTACTAGGATAATCACATAAACTGTGCGTCAAGCTCTTGGTATTTTTTGACGAAACTTATGACCGTTATCAAAGACCAATTTACATTTACTTGGACCGAATACATATTTTGAGGAGCAAGGAAAAAGGAAAATACATATAGGACGGGAGTCATGAGTACAAGATAAGACAAAGGCGACAAGCATTGAAGTCGAAGACCTCGTATATAAACAAGAAACTTGCTAGAGTTCTATAACAATCACTATCGAGTATTAAGAGACCCATGACATGTATATATATACCACGACAAACGGAGTATGAAAAATGTTGAGTTGATTACTAGGTCACATTGTGTCTATTTATTATATTAAAAATTATTTTTTACTTGGGAGACAAAATCACATGGAACAAGAGAGAGTTTCAACTCTTTTGTCCCTAGTAAAACTAGAGAAAGAGAATTTGTAACTTTTTCTGGTGTAGTTAATTTTTTTATTAATTTATATTTTATGTTATTTTTTATTCCACTTTAGTTTTCATTTAATTTTATCTCAAATTCTAAAGTATATAAAACAAAAATAATTGTCACAACAAATTATATATAAAAGTCTCTATTTTTTTAACATCCATTGTCATATATTTATTTTTTATATATTTTCTAGCTATGTTGTGGATGTGGACATCAACGTGTCCACGGATAAAATTGAAATTCTTTTTTTTTAAAACACAATGGAGAGGTTTATTAAATTTGTGGATAAGACATAAACTTCTTGTTTTTGTGTCAAAGTGGTTTATTTTTTTTTAATGAACAAATGTTTCAACTATATTGTAGATGCCAATGTGTCTACTGATAAAAAATAGTTTTTTTAATTTGTGGATAGCGAATCAAAGTTTTATAAGATATATATAACAGTGACTCAATCACCAAACAACATATATAAAACAAGAAGAAGATTAAGACAAGATTTGTGTTAATGTGTGTATAATAGATAACATGGAAAAACTTCTTTGTTTTGATATCACAAAACTATACCACAATACTTGAAAAATATACCACAAACAAAATATGAATTCGTATTACCAAAACCCTCACCAAAAGAAAAAAGAAAATTTTTGACCATACATAATTTTTATGTTTTGATACCATAAAATGTGGAACTTCAAATACAATGCATACTGTTTTTTTTATACAATTGTTTTTATTGTCAAGAATTTCAAGGGAAATTATTGATTTATAAAAAAATGTGTAGACATGTACATAAATTATGTTAATGGACAACAAAACGAAAGTTGTGGCCAAGGTTTTGTATATAAAAAAATTATGGATAAGATTGCGTGGATAATTTTTTGTGGACAACAAACAATTAGACAATCTATGAATCCAGAAACCTGAAAATATGTTAAAGAAAAAGTATTCACCAAACATTAATTTTTGGTTTCTCGCTTTAGTGACCAGGTTGGCACAAGTTGGTTTCAGTTATGGGCATTTAGGTCTTTTTTGATGTGAATGTATGTGTCAAGCACAATGTGGCCTAGAGGGTAACTGGAAAGTGGAAAACTGGTATTAGATGTAAAAAAATCAAAAATGTTAAAGAGGACTATTATCATGAACAAGCTAGGAAGTGTACTTGTAGAAAATGGTTTAGGGGAGAAGTTTTGGGCCTAAGGTTTCCAAACAACATTATACTTAATAAAAAAGTTTCCAAACTTGTTACTTGAGTTCATGATTTTCGAAGGAAAGTGAAGCGGATCTAAATTGGGTCTAAGTCATTCCCTATATATTAATTCTGGAGCATTGGTTTCATAACAACCTTAAAAAGTATCCTTACGTGTCAAGCTGAGAAAGTTTCTCAATATTTTTTTAGTTAGCCTGAATTTACTAAGAATGCAAAGCCATAGACATTTAATGGAAAATATAAAACTTTATTATAGCTAATGAAAGTCAAAAATTAAAATAAATAACCATGTTTATGGTTTCCTTAGTCGACAGGTCATTAAATGCATTAAACAATCACATTAAGCATATAATATAAAAATTTGGATTTTTTGTTATATGCTATATTTTAATTTTTTTAAGTGATTATAAATTACTAAACTATTAAAAATTCATTTTTTTTATGATCAATGGTTAACTTTTTGTTATAACAAGATACAAATGATCATAAAATCACCTAAATGTAAAATCTCATTTAAAATATTCATATTAACTAAATAATATATATATATATATATATATATCTTTTAAATTAAAATATATATCATATATAAAATACATAAAAATGTTAATTTAAAAATTTGCATTGAGTAGGAAGTCTCAATTAATAAATATTCATATTAAAATAATATTTTTGTTATAGCAAATATGAAAATGTTAATAAATCATATGAGTACGAAGTCTCAATTAATAAATAGTCATATTAAAATATATTATATATCTATGTCAATATCATTTAATTTTATTTATATACCATAGAAAACAAATAAATTATTATTTTGATTTTTTACCAACAAAAATCATTTTAAATAAAAAGAGATTGTTTTTATTTATGTGTTTACTCCAATTTAAATATATACGTAATAGTTACTCGGTTTTCAATTATTTCATATATTTATTATTGCATAATACGTAAATGAACACAAAAATAATATATATAAATAATTTGTATATATAATTAATATTCATTCCGAGCAAGCGCGGATCTCAAATGTTAATTGATTATATCATTTCAGAAATAAAATTCTTAATATCGAAGTGAGATGGTGAATTATAACATTTCTATTGTATGATTCAAGCCCAATGTAAATTAAATAAGTTAAAAATATCAAAAAACATAACTCTATTCAACAACCTTATATTGACATGATTGTTGAACGATCAAATTAGTATTCAACAAGTATTAATTTATAAATTTCACACCGTGCATACGCGCGGATAATTTAGTCCCCTATATATTAATCCTGGAGCATTCGTTTAATGATAACCTTAAGAACATGCTTACGTGTCAAGCTAAAATAGCTTCTCAATCTTTTTTTTTAGTTGCCCGACTTTACTAAGAATGCAAAGCCGCAAACATTTAATGGACGATGTAAAACTTTAATATAGCTAATGAAAGTCAAAAATTAAAATAAATAACCATGTTTATGGGTTTCCTTAGTGGACTGGTCATCAAATGCATTAAAAACACTTAATCATTGATGTGTACACATAGTTTTGCTAATATTGAACTATAAAGCATAGGATATCTATTAGAGTTTAGATACATCTATCCATTGTGTAGATCAAAGCGTTAGAGTTTAGATCAACCTATTCATTGTCATATATATATATAAAAATTTCATTAAATCCACGTTTATAAACAGTTTGTATACATTTCGAGTTTAGATCCACTTATCCAAATATCGATTGTCATACAATCCATTTTACATATGTACATTGTTTCAATCTTTTCGAGTTTAGAATTACATATAATACATAAAAAAAAATTCAAACCTTTCGATTAAAATCCACCTATCCGTTGTCATTAAATACATTTTTAAATCGTACATAGTTTCGATTTGATTCAAGCCTAATGTAAATTAAATAAGTTAAAAATATCAACAAACATAATCCTACTCATCAACCTTATATTGACAGTCCATGATTATATTTCTAGAAACTTATAACATAATTGTTGAATGATCAAATTTAGTATTCAACAATTATTAGTTTATAAATTTCACTCCGCACATACGCGCGGGTAATCTAGTCTAAATTATTTCAGCCTCTGGGTGTTCTGCTATGTTTATATCTCACAAGGAAAAAATAGTCAAAAATCAATTGCTGTATCTATGAGATTTCCCACCAAAAAAACTATATATTAATAAAAAACAGATATTTATTCTTTTAAAATAGAAGTCAGGACTCATATCATGTGTGATATTTTTAGACCATCACTAAAACTTTTTACTAAATATATTTCATTATACTAATAATAAAATCTTTGTAACTATTTTAATCATGATATCTTTTAATATCTTTCTATTTTAAATATAAATATATTAAAAATTAATAAATCTGTTGAAAAAGATTTGAATAAGATCCTAAAATTAAAAAAATATTTAAATATCACTAATTTAGAATTAATAATGAAATATAACTATAAATTAACATATATAATATAAAATTTATATCCTTTTCATCTGTTTGATAATCATAATCTAGAGAAATTGCTAAGAATAACACAAGTAAAGTATCACTTTGCAAAAATATCTTCAGTCAAAAATAAATTAACATTTGGGTTTAAACTTTAATGATTGTTGTTTTGGGTTAGTGTTGAATGGGTGGAGTTGATTTTCTTATTTTTTTATAAATATTAAAAAACATAATTAGTCTATTTTCATCATAATTTAAAGGTATTTTTGAAAATTATCATTCATTAAAGGTAAATTTGCAAATGGTATCAAACTTGTGGTAGAATTGCAATTTCCCCCATAATCTATCATATTAAAATAAAAATATTATATTCAAGTAAATATTATAAAATCGATACATTAATCTATTTTATTTTCATAAATAGAAAATATTAATATTGAAAATTATATAAAACGTCAGCAGAACGGGTTAACATTAGTAACTATATAGTATATGTATAAAATTAACATGTTAAAATTTTATATATAAAAAATAAAAGTCTTCCCGGAGTCTTCCAGGAGTTAGAAGACCTCCCGGGAAGTCTTTTGGAAGTCTTCCAAAACCCTAAAATCAATTAATTAAGCAAAAAACACTTCTTTAAGCATAAAAAAAAACTTAGAAAGTGTTTACAATCATCTTATTAGAGAATCACGAACACATATTCGTCAAATTCAAAAAATAAAAAGTTAAAAAGATAAGATTTCAAAATCTACCCCTAAAACTACCTACAATACTATAACACATATTACTAAAACCTAAACTATTGACTATCATGACTAATTTTACGTTAAATCATCTAGGTTGAAAACAATTGAATTTTAGTTGATATAAATTTACATCATTTACAAATGTTTGTGGTTACATGATTTCTATTTTTCTCCCATATAAATATTTTTTTATATAAATTTTATAAATTGTTTTTAGGATTTATTGTTTGAGAATACTTCTAGAGAAGTCTTTCTTAGAAGACTTAGAGGGAAGTCTTCTCAGAGAAGACTTCTGGACGACTTTAGGAAGACTACTGAAAGATTCCTCGAAAACTTCTCGAAGACTTCGCCATTAGGCGGAAATTTAAATTTCATTGAAATTTAAGCGGGAAAATTGTAGAGTTTTATGTGAAGTTTTCTAATGCATTATATATTTGAAGACTTCCCGGGAAGTCTTCTGAAACCCTAAAATCGATTAACTAAGCAAAAAAAAAATTTCCTTAAACATAAAACAAACTTAGAAAACAATTCAATTTTAGTTGATAAAATATACATCATTTAAAAATGTTTGTGGTTACATAATTTCTATTTTTCTCCGATATAAACATTTTTTATACATTTTATAAATTACTCTTAAAAGTTATTATTTGAGAACTTTTCCGTAGAAGTCTTCTCAGAGAAAACTTCTCTGAAAGTCTTCTCAAGCAAAAAAGGTTATTATGGTAAAATTGAATACATTTTTTTTTGCTCATAAGGAGTTTGTTGTATTTTCAATAGCCTTATGGGTTACTTTTGCATTTGATTGAGTTTGGGGTACACTTTTGCATTTGAAATCAAATTTTCAGTCATTTTTAGCAATTTCTCCATTAATTATATGTAAATTTAATATTTTTTTGTAAAATAAATACATAAAAGGCATAATATTGTTAAACTAAATGTAAATAAATTCCATAAACAATTTTTTTTAAAAAACAATAACAAATATAATATATAATTGTGATAAAATAATTATTTATTTAATTACAAATAATAAAAATATAGAAATTATTAAAACTAAAAACATCAAATAATAAATAATAATAGATTTTGTGTAATATTTTGGGTTATGGTTGGAGATGACAAAAAAAAGCATGACAGAAACACCAAATTTTGTGTAATTTCCATAACAATTTTTTTGTAATTTCAAGACAAAATTTGGTGTCATGGTTGGAGAAGCCCTAAGCTTCGTTGAAGTGACCAAGTTAAAGGAAGAAGAAAACATATGACATCAGCCTTATCTTTTCTAATAGATAATCATTATATATTTTATTTTCTTTTTAACAATCCGCTTTGATTATCTATTTTGTATTACGTACAAACTCGTTAAAAACCTAAGCATGTAAAACCTTTATGGGATAAAAACCATAACGAGAGAAAAAGAAAATAGTAACGTAATCTCTCCCTGAGAATGATAGACATAGATTTTTCTTCATGTCTCACGCAGATGGCGCATTATGATACCTTAATCACGTGTTTGGAATGTTATAGTGGGAAACGTTTTGTAAACAAATCCGTTGGATTGTCGCATGACCGTGCATACTCGATATTTCACTTCTTGATTTTTCTCGTGTTCTCGTATGTATGAGAAAAACCTTGAGGAATATGTTTTTATGTCACTTTTGATATGACCTTCTTTGAGTTGAGCGACACATACCAAATTGTCTTCATATATTTTGTTGTGCTCTTTCTTGGTAGCTATCACGCTTGCTTCTTATATGTGATGACTCATTAATCTAAGGCATACAGATTTTTGACTTGCTCCATAAAGCATTATAGTTTCTGCACGATTTGAAAAAATTGCAACCAATGTTTGCTTCTGGGAATACCACGAAATCGCAGTTCACAAATTATAAACATGTATCTAGTTTGCGACCTAATTTATGAGAATCTGATAAATAGCATGCATTTTCAAAAACCAACCATACCGAACTCCGGGTTTATATGGAAAATCAATCTTACATCATAACATACCTTGGAGAGAACATATATATTCTCAATTTTGTTCAATGTCCATGGATAGGAGATAAGTTGTATCTTGCAAATAAATTAGTATCTAAAATTATACTTATTAACATATGACTTGCAAGCTATATATATATATATATATATATGCTCACATATGTGTCATTACCATTATCATCTCCGATGTATTCATTTATATAAGATTTATCTATGATATTTTAGAACAAAATTTCTTTCAATAGATGTTCAAATTTTGGGAATATCTTAATACTTACAAAAAAATTCATCCCAATTTTTTTCATTATGTACAGCTTGTTATAACTCTTCCAGAGTTTCCTAGAGTTTATGGGAACAGAATTTCATCATTTGTCCCTAAGAGATTATAAAATGTTAAGATACAACTCAAGTTGTTTTGTCCTGCCAGACATACCAATATAATAAATCGATTATAATTTTCTTCGATAACCTTTTAACAAGCCGTTTTTCATACCGCAAGGTCACTTTTATTTCATTTTTTGTAGAACTGTATATCTTTTAGATGTTTGGACTTATGGTCCAAAACATTCTTGTTTTCCTTATGAGCTTTATATATATATATATATATTTGATTGTCTCATTTCACTTTTGGCCAATAATTTCTATCTATACTCATACACAGAGGTAGATTCATGATCCTCATTTATATCGCATGTTTTTTCTTTTATTGTCTACAATTTATTTTTACGTTCGTTTCATACTTTTTCCTTGTAATGATATGGTTAATCAAGATCTCTTTATCATCACTAATGATTTACTTATGTACATAATTATAATATTAACCATATCAACGGCCCTTTCAGGAGATTCATCTTCTATTCATATATTTTCTCCTTTTCGAGGATTCATTGGAACCAAAGCAATCTGTCATGTTTCTTACATGCCATATATTTATAAACCGTCCTTTCAAGACATATACTCTTATTGGAGTCTTTCCAGTTGGACTATGAGATACACAAATATCAGTGTGTCTGGCAGTCAATTATGTAAATAGATTATCATATGAACTTCAAGTTTATATTCATTTATATGAGGATTCATAAATTTTCAAAATAATCAATTTCACATATCGCATTCATCAGCTGCTCATATGCTTCTAGTATTTGATTTGCATCATAAGCTGAATAATGATTTTTAAGTTCACATTCACTCCAAACTATTCAGATTTCTATATATGATTATGCAAATATTGCAAGCATATATTTAATTAATTATTTTATATACTTTATCCTTCTTGATTATATATGTCTTTATTACATGACAACTGCATGTTTATATTTGCTCATAGAGATATTATTTGAGACAATTGTTTGATCAAATTTCAAATTTATAGATCTATCAAGTGAAAAAGAATGACATTTACAAAAGAATCAAGCTATTAAACGCCTATGCTTAAGATGGACAGACTGAAAAAAAAGACGATATTCAGTATTGTAACTCTCTTCTATGAGCTCGTGACCTGAAACCATCGTGGTAGTAAGCCAGCATTGCGATGCTGGGGAGAATTCTTGAGTGACACAATTATGTTCCTCATCGCCTTATCAGTGACTTTGTGTATCTGTTTCATAGTTGTCCAGTTCCCTTGGTGTCTCCGTACATTATTTTCTCTCTAGATATGATAAATGTTCATTTGATAGACCATCATGATTTGTATGGAGTCAAGCCGATGAAGTCTTTCCTTTTGATCATGTTCAGCGTGTGAGTCCAGTCAGGATTAGTCCTCGTATCGTATATGCCTCTCACCAGCCCTTCCCAAACCATAAAAGGGTAAGGACACACAAGAAGAGGTGATCTCTTGTCTCATCCGTCTCTCCACAAAATCCACATCCTTGAATGACACCCCAGTTCCTCATCATATTGCCAGTGGAGAGTCTATTATGCACTGTCAGGCAGGTAATGAACGCGTAAAGCAGAACTTCCTGTGTGAACCATACTCACCAATCAACCTTAACTATCCTATGGCGAATTTGCTCCCAAATATTTGCAGCAGAGAAACTCTCCTGAAAGTTATTTTTGGGGCAATTTGCACCATAATAGAAAATTAATTAAAAATATCCATGTCTTGGGAACTATGTCAATTTACCATATAAATGGGCACTACTCTTTGGGAGCGCGTGAGGATGTGCATAACACACACAACAATCTCGTACTATTCTATTTATAATATTCATCTAGAATAGATCCTTTCAAACAAAAATAAAACTGTGGGAAAGAATTTAATTTTCTTAGTATTACTTATTTGTATCGTTTAAATTAATTTGGGTAGTGTTTATTATAAAAATTATATTTATTCGTAGGATGTATGTTTACATGTAATGTATAGTATGTGAAATACCATATATGGTTAATATAGTACAAAGAATAAAATTTTTACTATTTTATATTTGATGACCATATAGTATAATATGTGGAAGTATATAAGAAAACAAAAGAAGAGTAAAACAAAAACAATTATAATATGAAGAAGAGCATGAAACGTATGAAATATAATATAGAGGAAAAAAGAGGAGTATAACGCATACAAAAATATATGACAAGGAGGAGGATGACGAACATAAAGAAGAGTATGGGGACGATGAATAAAAAATGGAGGAGGGTATACGGAGAAAAAATGGAGAGAGAGAGAGAGGAATGTATAATAATTACAATTTCATTCTATGCTTCGTAAATTGAATAGAATACAACAATACCTAATTTAAACATTACAATTTAAAGAGAGTAAAGAGATAAAGATAGAGAGAGGGAGAGTGTGTGGGGGGAGGGGGGGGGGGGGAGGGATGAAGATTGGGGAGAGAGATGGAAGAAAGAGAGTTTGTATAAGTACAATTATAGCAACAAAAAAAACCTAGTTGAGTCGCAGCTCGATAACAAAACACGAAAAAAGATAAGAGAAAAGGTTTTGATTGATTTCGGATTGAACCTTTTGAAAGGCTGCCTACGTACCCCTTTTGATGGTCAAGCCGAACGTAGTTAAATTAAAAGAATGGACCAAGAGATCGAACTGCTGGAGAAAGTTCGTCTGGTAATCGAGTGCCAGTCATAGAAACCGAGCTTGTCAAGAATAAATCTTAGGGTTTCTAAGTGCGATGAGTTGTAGAGTCTAAGGAAACCAGAATCGTCAGACAAAGATGGAGAAACGTTTGAATATAACTATGTCCTTCTAGCCACCTAAGCTCTAAGTTCTTATAAGCTAATAGATCTCCTATAAGTCTAAATCTTCTGATCCTTCACCTTTAGCTTCAGCTCCCTTTATATATGCCTTCTAGGTCGGTTCCCTTTCCTCTTTTTTTCCTCTAGGTCGAGTTTATCGCTTCGCATAAATATTCTTTCTTATCTCGATCTTCATCATTATCTTGGAAACTTGACATTTATCTTCCGATTTCATGAGATTTATCTTCTTCTGCGAGTAAAGATAGAGCGTCATAACATTTCTGGGCTCATTTTTGGATGAAATCGCAAGTGGGCCTTTAGCCGCGTTCTAGGCCTCTTTGGGCCGTATTTCGACTTAAACGTTTTTTACGACTTCTCCGAAAGAACTTTTAATGACACGATGCCGCTTTGGCTAGGAAGTTCACACTTCTCTTATAGTTTAGATGATTGTGGCATTGAGTTAACCATTGTCGTTTATATGATAACCATGAACTTCATTCGGGAAAATGAGTCTTCGTGGTTTTTGTCATGTCCCTGATTCTAGATAAGGCCTTCGGGCACAGCCATGGTGCAGGGAGACGCACCAGTCAGGTCACAAGGCCTAAAGACAAGCGTACTATGGCTAAAAAGGATGGTTAAGTGCATCAATATGCTGAGGCTTGACCAGAATCGGATGGAGACAAGGAAATAAGAGCTGCATGAGTTCTAAGGCAGCTGGAGGGTGAAGGGAAGTAGCTCAGCCAGCTAGGACAAGCTCAGTGTAAGCTCACACTAGCGTGGGTCAGCTCCAGAAGCTGGGTCACTAGCTCAACCAGCTAGGACAAGCTCAGTATAGCTCACACTAGCTTGTATCATCTCCAGCAGCTGGACTACTAGCTCACTCAGCTGGGGCAGCTAGCTTTCAGCTCAACTTAGCTGGATGGAGTGATATGGTCCGGGCCAGTGTGGACGGGTCATGGGCGGTTATGGGTCCGGTTGGGTATTGGCCGATCTATGAAGGGTCCATGGGTCTTGGTTAGGTCTGTGGGTCTTGACTAATGGACTTGGGGATGCAGATGGAGGTATTGGGCCTGTTTCCAGACAGCCCACACGCCTAAAGAGAGCAGTTGGGCGGTTCCTAGGCGAAAAGGTGGGAAGGGGCAGTTTTGCACCCATTCGTCAACTGCTTGCACCCTTTCGGTCAGGCAGTTATTGGCCGACCCTTTCCCTATAAAAACAGACCTTGGGGTGTCGAAAATGGCATGAAATTCCTTACGGAAAAATCTGCCAAAATCGTGAGAGAAAGAAAGGAGAAAGGAAGAAGAAGGCCGGCCAAACCGAGACTGTGGGTGGTGGTGATCGGATTCCAATCAGAAGTTGGTTTGAGGGAAGTGGAGATCGATTCATGATGGGAACCAGAGGCAAGGAGAAGGATTTGGACAAGGGCTTGAGTACCCCAGAGCGTACGCCCAAGGTTAGTGGGATGAACCGAACCATCCTACTATGGCCGCGGCGGCATTCCGTGTGGACTATGGTTGGATCGGTTGGATCAGACCTATCTCTTCCCTTTTCCTCTTTGTTCTATTTACTTTCTTCTATATTCCGGTTGTGTTGGATGATACAACCTCAGTGATACTGGACCTAGGCCTTGACCGGTCCAGACACATAGTCCTAGGCCCTTGGCCGGACTGATCTTGGTCGGATCCTAAGTGTGGCCTACCTCAAGTGGTAGGCATGTGTCTCCTAAGTGTGGCCGGCACCATTGAGGGGAATGCTGGAGGGCAATGGAAGCTTGCCTCCGTTGTGGTAAGATGGACCACTCAGCCCGTGACTGTCCCAGACAGGAGCAAGTGGCCAGTGGAGATACCAGGACTTTCCAGTACTGTGGAAAGAGGAGGCACCTCCGTAAGGACTGTCCTAAGCTAGCAGCCAGGTCTAGCAAGGTCCGTGGAGAGGCCAGCAAGCCGGACCAGAACCGTGGTCAGACATCAGCACCACGTGTTTATGAGCTGTCCAAGGATGAGAACAAGGCTGGACCATTCCTAGCAATCACTGGTAATATGTCTGATCCTATTCTTTTCAATTCAGTAGAATTGCATGGTATGGAACCTAGGATGGTTAGATACTAAGTTCGGTTCATATGTAGGGACCCTAAGTATTGGTGGTGTGGAAACACATGTACTTTTCGATAATGGAGCTACACATAGTTTTGTGAGCCCATGGATGCTCGGAAAAGGGTTGTTCCAGTTGGGAACGGGGGATTGTCCTGGGGTAGTGAATGCGGCTGGTGGCCAAGTGATGCATTCACTAGGGGTGATTCAGGACGTCCCAGTGATGATCCATGACAGGGTCATTCCTGTGGATCTTGTGGTAGTCCACCTAAAGAATCACGAGGTGATCTTAGGTATGGATTGGCTTGGAAAGAATCGGGCCACTCTTGACTGTCACTGGGGGCATGTGCTTTTTGAGAGTGGGTGTGGGACTCCGATCAGGTTCCAAGGTATACGTACAATCTTTGAATGCTTGGTGGTGTAAGCTATCCAGTGTGAAAGGATGCTGAGGAAGGGTTGTGAAGCTTATCTGGCCACAATCGCTATTAAAGAGGTTGTAGGGAGTGATGACCCGGAGGGAATACCGCTGGTTGGTGAGTTCCAGGATGTATTTAGGGAGCTGCAGGGCCTTCCCCCTGACAGATCGGACCCTTTCATAATAGAACTCGAACCAGGGACGGCCCCATTATCCAAAAGTCCCTATAGAATGGCTCCTGCTGAAATGGCCGAGCTTAAGAAGCAACTCGAGGAGTTGCTGGATAGGGGTTTCATACGACCAAGTGTGTCCCCCTAGGGAGCACCAGTCCTCTTTGTGAAAAAGAAGGATGGTAGCTGGAGATTGTGTATTGACTATCGAGGGTTAAATAGGGTGATTGTGAAGAACAAGTACTCATTGCCTCAGATAGATGAGTTGTTGGATCAGCTTAAAGGTGCAAAGTGGTTTTCGAAGATAGATTTGGTTTCAGGGTATCACCAGATTCCCATTGAACCAAATGATGTACAGAAAACAGCCTTCTGGACCAGGTATGGCCACTATGAGTTTGTGGTCATGCCATTTGGATTAACCAATGCACCAGCAGCTTTCATGAAGATGATGAACAACATCTTCAGAGATTACTTAGATGAGTTTGTGATCATCTTTATTGATGATATCTTGGTCTACTCCAAGATGAAGGAGGATCACGAGAAACATCTAAGAGAAGTGTTGGGATTGAGGGAACAACAACTCTTTGCCAAATTGAGCAAGTGCAATTTTTGGTAACGGAGTGTTGGGTTCCTTGGACATATTGTGTCGGATCAGGGAGTCTCGGTTGATCCAGAGAAGATTAAGGCCATACCGGAGTGGCCACGACCTAAGAGTGCAACTGAGGTCAGGAGCTTCTTGGGTCTGGCCGGATATTATAGGAAGTATGTCAAAGGGTTTACCAGCTTGGCCCAACCAAGACACAACTAACTGGGAAAGATGTGAAGTTTGTATGGTCTGAGGCATGTGAAAAGTGTTTCTGTGACTTGAAGGATTATTTTGACTAGTGCACTTATCCTAGTATTGCATGAGGCTGACAAACCATATGTGGTATACATTGATGCATCCATATCAGGATTGGGATGTGTATTGACCCAACACGGTAAGGTCATTGCTTATGCCTCTAGGCAATTGAGGAAGCATGAGGGGAACTACCCAACCCACAACCTGGAGATGGCCGCAATGGTGTTTGCCCTCAAGATATGGCGATCATACTTGTATGGTGCTAAGGTTCAGATCCTAACTGACCACAAGAGCCTCAAGTATTTATTCACTCAACCTGAGTTGAATTTGAGACAACGAAGATGGCTCTAGTTTGTGGCCAACTATGATCTTGATATTGCTTACCATCCAGGGAAAGCAAACCTGGTGGCCGATGCTTTGAGCCGGAGGAGGGCTGAAGTGTCAGCTGAGAAGGAAGCTAAAGTACTAGAGGGGATGGTCAAGTCACTGCACCTAAACACCTTGGTCAGCGAGGACGAGCCTTTGGGTTTGGAGGCAGTGAACCAGGCTGATCTTCTTACTAGGATAAGACAAGCACAAGGCTTGTATGAGAACCTTCAAAAGGTTGCCCGGAACGATAAGACCGAGTACCAAATTGCACAGGATGGTACGATCTTGGTCCATGGGAAGATCAGTGTTCCTAATGCCAGGGAACTCAAGGAAGAGATTATGAGGCAGTCTCATAAGTCTAAGTTCTCTGTGCATCCAGGGTTAAACAAGATGTATAAAGATATTAAGAAGTACTACCATTGGGTCAGTATGAAATCAGACGTGGCTGAGTGGGTGGCCAAGTGCCCTACTTGCCAACTCGTCAAGGCAGAGCATCAAATACCCAGTGGGGTACTTCAGAATTTACCTATTCCTGAATGGAAGTGGGATCACA
Organism: Moricandia moricandioides; assembly: GCA_905132885.1. NCBI lineage: Eukaryota > Viridiplantae > Streptophyta > Magnoliopsida > Brassicales > Brassicaceae > Moricandia > Moricandia moricandioides. The sequence continues at coordinate 13,660 of CAJHQQ010003770.1, read as the reverse complement.
TCACCATGGACTTTGTGTCTGGATTTCCCACAACTAAGAACATGAAAGATTCAATTTGGGTGGTAGTGGATCGTTTGACCAAGTCAGCTCACTTCATACCAATCAAGAAGACTGATGGTGTGGAGCCCTTGGTGCAGATCTACATGGATGTGGTGGTGCGGTTGCATGGGGTACCTGCCAGTATTGTCTCAGATAGAGACCCTCGTTTCACATCTTACTTCTGGAAGGCTTTTCAAAAGGCCTTGGGAACTAGATTGAATATGAGTACAGCTTATCATCCACAAACAGATGGGCAATCAGAGAGAACAATTCAAACACAGGAGGACATGTTGAGGGATTGTGTCTTCGACTGGGGTGAGCCATGGGAAAGGCACCTACCTTTGGTAGAGTTTGCCTATAACAATAGCTTTCACACAAGTATTGGTATGTCTCCATATGAGGCATTATATGGGAGGCGTTGCAGGACACCATTATGCTGAACCCAAGTGGGGGAGCGCATCATGATAGGACCTGAGATTGTGGAAGAGACAACAGGAAAGATTAAGTTCATAAGGGACAAAATGAAAGAGGCATAGGATCGCCACAAGAGTTATGCTGATAGAAGGAGGAAGCATGTGGAGTTTGAGGTGGAGGGAAGTAGCTCAACTAGCTAGGACAAGCTCAGTGTAAGATCACACTAGCTTGGGTCAGCTCCAGCAGCTGGGTCACTAGCTCAACCAGCTATGACAAGCTCAGTGTAGCTCACACTAGCTTGTATCAGCTCCAGCAGCTGGACTACTAGCTCACTCAGCTGGGGCAGCTAGCTTTCAGCTCAACTCAGCTGGATGGAGTGTTATTGTTTGGGCTAGTGTGGACGGGTCATGGGCGGTTATGAGTCCGGTTGGGTATTGGCCAATCCATGAAGGGTCCATGGGTCTTGGTTAGGTCCGTGGGTCTTGACTAATGGACTTGGGATGCAGATGGAGGTATTGGGCCTGTTTCCATACAGCCCACACGCCTAAAAAGAGCAGTTGGGCGGGTCCTAGGCGAAAAGGTGGGAAGTGGCAGTTTTGCACCCATTCGCCAACTGCTTGCACCCTTTCAGTCAGGCAGTTATTGGCCGACCCTTTCCCTATAAAAACAGACTTTGGGGGTGTCGAAAATGGCATAAAATTCCTTAGGGAAAACTCTGCCAAAATCGTGAGAGAAAGAAAGGGAGAAAGGAAGAAGAAGGCCGGCCAAACCGAGACTGTGGGTGGTGGTGATCGGATTCCAACCAGAAGTTGGTTTGAGGGAAGTGGAGATCAATTCATGATGGGAACCAGAGGCAAGTAGAAGGATTTGGACAAGGGTTTGAGTACCCCAGAGCGTACGCCCAAGGTTAGTGGGATGAACCGAACCATCCTGCCATGGCCGCAGTGGCATTCTGTGTGGACTATGGTTGGATCGGTTGGATTAGACCCATCTCTTCCATTTTCCTCTTTGTTCTATTTACATTCTTTTATATTCCGGTTGTGTTGGATGATACAACCTCAGTGATACTGGACCTAGGCCTTGGTCGGTCCAGACACATAGTCCTAGGCCCTTGGCCGGACTGATCTTTGTCGGATCCTATATGTTCTGGCTTGATTCATGGAAATCCGACCCTGGATTCCTCTTAATGGGGATTTATCATGAATTATCATGGGTTTTAATCAGTGTTTGGAGATATATTTGAGTAAGTCAGTTTTGAGAATTATTCGATGGCCGAGTGTGGTTTGGTGTGATCGATGGGTTGGATCGCATCAGGTCAGTCTGGTCGTGTGAAGATGGTGTGTTCTAGATGTCCTAGGTGTTGTGTTGAATGTGGCCGTGTGTCTTGTTAACTGATTGGATAGTCTAGAGAACTTAGTTTAGAGAAACCGAACCATGCAATGTTAGATGTGATTGATAAGTTATCGGATTGTACTTATACATATGTTTTGTGGTGTGTGTGTTGGTTTCAGGATCTGACCAGGATCATGGCAAGGCCAAGGAACCATGAAGACCAAGCCGTGGATGGATGTGTGGGATATGGGGTAGTATTGTATTAGGACTTATGAACTTATGACTTAGCCTATTGTGCAACTGAACTTATGTATGGATAACATGTTTTATATTTAAAAACATACACTTTCTCTTATCAGTTTAGACTTAGTATATAAAATGGTTGAACCTCATATGATTAAGAATGACATTGAAAAATATTGGACTTTAAAACTGAACCAAACACCATGAATCCTAGTTGGGTCCTTTGGACCAGGATCGGGTCTTACAAGTTGGTATCAGAGCGGAGTTGGTTCTAGGATTGTTTGGGTTATGGGAAAGTCACCACACATCCGGCTGGGTCTCATGGTAAGGTCTGGTCGATTTGCTTAGCCTTAGGGATTGTTTGTGGCCATTTGTTATGTCTTGAGGACTGATGTAATTGCTAACATGTTTTGAATCCTTAAGGGTGGAAAAAGCAAGTCTAAGTCTCGGAAGGGTAAGGAGGCAGCTGCAGCATCCGGACATGTGGGTACAGATGGAGATGATTTGGCCGCGGTGTTGCCAATCCAAACGAATGGGGCTAACACTGGAACTGGATTGCTTCCTGCTCAGCTCAACCCAACCGAGGTTCGTGTGGATGGAACTGGAATTCAGCTGGAACAGGTGATGGAACCTGTTGGTGGAGCTGGGCGGCTGGGTGAACAAAGGCTGGAGGATCAAGAGGAGTCCTCAAATGCTGGTCAACATGATGGTCAAGGGGATGGGACAGCAGGCCAAGTGAATCCGGCTGCAGAACTAACCTTGAAGGAGGTGTTGGAAGCTATGCATGCTATGGGGACTCAGATCTTGGCCCCAATTCAGACGCTAATACCAGTCAGGACGGCCATTCCCATTGGGAACCATCAGGCTGGCCTTGCCGCAGCAGCTCAGGAAACTGGGGGAGTGGCCCCGGTCCAAGTAGAACAGGTGGCTGAGGTGATTGAGATTGATCCCCCAGCTAAGGCAGCTAGGAAGGTGGATTACTTGAAGGTGCTGGAGCACATTACTCGCATGGGCACCAAACACTTGGCTGGAAGTGTTGACCCGCTTGAGGCAGATGAGTGGATGAGCAGGCTGGCTCGTAACTTCAGCTCGAGCCGTTGTCCTGAGGACTACCAGAAGGACATTGCGGTTTACTTCCTGGAAGGTGATGCCCACAACTGGTGGTTGGCTCTTGATAAGCGTACCAATGGCACCATTGAGCGCTTTGAGGACTTTGAGGTTGAGTTCAACCACAAGTACTTTCCAGCTGAGGCATGGGATCGTTTGGAGGCTAAGTTCTTGGACTTGGTCCAGGGACGCAGGTCAGTACGTGAGTATGAGGAGGAGTTCAACCGACTCAGGCGCTATGTGGACAAGGAGTTGGAGGACGAGGCAGTCCAGGTGAGGCGGTTCATCAGAGGCCATAGGACTGAAATCCGAACCTACTGCTCAGTCCGCACCTTCCCAACCGTGTCTGAGCTGGTGGAAAGGTTGGCCTTGCTGGAGGTCAACCTTGCAGATGAACATAAGCAGAAAGTTAAGAGTGTGGTGGTGTCTTCTGGCCATAGTGGTGACAAGAAAAGGAAGAGGGACCAAGCTGAGGAGGATAAAACCTCAAGTGGTAGGCATGTGTCTCCTAAGTGTGGCCGGCACCATTGAGGGGAATGCTGGAGGGCAATGGAAGCTTGCCTCCGTTGTGGTAAGATGGACCACTCAGCCCGTGACTGTCCCAGACAGGAGCAAGGGGCCAGTGGAGATACCAGGACTTGCCACTACTGTGGAAAGAGGAGGCACCTCCGTAAGGACTGTCCTAAGCTGGCAGCCGGGTCGAGCAAGGGCCGTGGAGAGGCCAGCAAGCCGGACCAGAACCATGGTCAGACATCAGCACCACGTGTTTATGAGCTGTCCAAGGATGAGAACAAGGTTGGACCATTCCTAGCAATCACTGGTAATATGTCTGATCCTATTCTTTTCAATTCAGTAGAATTGCATGGTATGGAACCTAGGATGGTTAGATACTTAGTTCGGTTCATATGTAGGGACCCTAAGTATTGGTGGTGTGGAAACACATGTACTTTTCGATAATGGAGCTACACATAGTTTTGTGAGCCCATGGATGCTCGGAAAAGGGTTGTTCCAGTTGGGAACGGGGGATTGTCCTGGGGTAGTGAATGCGGCTGGTGGCCAAGTGATGCATTCACTAGGGGTGATTCAGGACGTCCCAGTGATGATCCATGACAGGGTCATTCCTGTGGATCTTGTGGTAGTCCACCTAAAGAATCACGAGGTGATCTTAGGTATGGATTGGCTTGGAAATAATCGGGCCACTCTTGACTGTCACCGGGGGCATGTGCTTTTTGAGAGTGGGTGTGGGACTCCGATCAGGTTCCAAGGTATACATACAATCTCTGAATGCTTGGTGGTGTAAGCTATCCAGTGTGAAAGGATGCTGAGGAAGGGTTGTGAAGCTTATCTGGCCACAATCGCTATTAAAGAGGTTGTAGGGAGTGGTGACCCGGAGGGAATACCGCTGGTTGGTGAGTTCCAGGATGTATTTAGGGAGCTGCAGGGCCTTCCCCCTGACAGATTGGACCCTTTCATAATAGAACTCGAACCAGGGATGACCCCATTATCCAAAATTCCCTATAGAATGGCCCCTGCTGAAATGGCCGAGCTTAAGAAGCAACTCGAGGAGTTGCTGGATAGGGGTTTCATACGACCAAGTGTGTCCCCCTAGGGAGCACCAGTCCTCTTTGTGAAAAAGAAGGATGGTAGCTGGAGATTGTGTATTGACTATCGAGGGTTAAATAGGGTGATTGTGAAGAACAAGTACTCATTGCCTCAGATAGATGAGTTGTTGGATCAGCTCAAAGGTGCAAAGTGGTTTTCGAAGATAGATTTGGTTTCAGGGTATCACCAGATTCCCATTGAACCAAATGATGTACATAAAACAGCCTTCTGGACCAGGTATGGCCACTATGAGTTTGTGGTCATGCCATTTGGATTAACCAATGCACCAGCAGCTTTCATGAAGATGATGAACAACATCTTCAGAGATTACTTAGATGAGTTTGTGATCATCTTTATTGATGATATCTTGGTCTACTCCAAGATGAAGGAGGATCACGAGAAACATCTAAGAGAAGTGTTGGGATTGAGGGAACAACAACTCTTTGCCAAATTGAGCAAGTGCAATTTTTGGCAACGGAGTGTTGGGTTCCTTGGACATATTGTGTCGGATCAGGGAGTCTCGGTTGATCCAGAGAAGATTAAGGCCATACCGGAGTGGCCACGACCTAAGAGTGCAACTGAGGTCAGGAGCTTCTTGGGTCTGGCCGGATATTATAGGAAGTATGTCAAAGGGTTTACCAGCTTGGCCCAACCAAGACACAACTAACTGGGAAAGATGTGAAGTTTGTATGGTCTGAGGCATGTGAAAAGTGTTTTTGTGACATGAAGGATATTTTGACTAGAGCACTTATCCTAGTATTGCATGAGGCTGACCAACCATATGTGGTATACATTGATTCATCCATATCAGGATTGGGATGTGTATTGACCCAACACGGTAAGGTCATTGCTTATGCCTCTAGGCAATTGAGGAAGCATGAGGGGAACTACCCAACCCACAACCTGGAGATGGCCGCAATGGTGTTTGCCCTCAAGATATGGCGATCATACTTGTATGGTGCTAAGGTTCAGATCCTAACTGACCACAAGAGCCTCAAGTATTTATTCACTCAACCTGAGTTGAATTTGAGACAACGAAGATGGCTCTAGTTTGTGGCCAACTATGATCTTGATATTGCTTACCATCCAGGGAAAGCAAACCTGGTGGCCGATGCTTTGAGCCGGAGGAGGGCTGAAGTGTCAGCTGAGAAGGAAGCTAAAGTACTAGAGGGGATGGTCAAGTCACTGCACCTAAACACCTTGGTCAGCGAGGACGAGCCTTTGGGTTTGGAGGCAGTGAACCAGGCTGATCTTCTTACTAGGATAAGACAAGCACAAGGCTTGTATGAGAACCTTCAAAAGGTTGCCCGGAACGATAAGACCGAGTACCAAATTGCACAGGATGGTACGATCTTGGTCCATGGGAGGATCAGTGTTCCTAATGCCAAGGAACTCAAGGAAGAGATTATGAGGCAGACTCATAAGTCTAAGTTCTCTGTGCATCCGGAGCTGAACAAGATGAATAAAGATATTAAGAGGTACTACCACTGGGTCCGTATGAAAGTAGATGTGGCTGAGTGGGTGGCCAAGTGCCCTACTTGCCAACTCGTCAAGGCAGAGCATCAAGTACCCAGTGGGCTACTTCAGAATAAACTTATTCCTGAATGGAAGTGGGATCACATCACCATGGACTTTGTGTCTGGATTTCCCACAAATAAGAACAGGAAAGATTCAATTTGGGTGGTAGTGGATCGTTTGACCAAGTCAGCTCACTTCATACCAATCAAGAAGACTGATGGTGTGGAGCCCTTGGTGCAGATCTACATGGATGTGGTGGTGCGGTTGCATGGGGTACCTGCCAGTATTGTCTCAGATAGAGACCCTCGTTTCACATCTTACTTCTGGAAGGATTTTCAAAAGGCCTTGGGAACTAGATTGAATATGAATACAGCTTATCATCCACAAAAAGATGGGCAATCAGAGAGAACAATTCAAACACAAGAGGACATGTTGAGGGCTTGTGTCTTCGACTGCGGTGAGTCATGGGAAAGGCACCTACCTTTGGTAGAGTTTGCCTATAACAATAGCTTTCACACAAGTATTGGTATGTCTCCATATGAGGCATTATATGGGAGGCCTTGCAGGACACCATTATGCTGAACCCAAGTGGGGGAGCGCATCATGATAGGACCTGAGATTGTGGAAGAGACAACAGGAAAGATTAAGTTCATAAGGGACAAAATGAAAGAGGCATAGGATCGCCACAAGAGTTATGCTGATAGAAGGAGGAAGCATGTGGAGTTTGAGGTGGAGGGAAGTAGCTCAACTAGCTAGGACAAGCTCAGTGTAAGATCACACTAGCTTGGGTCAGCTCCAGCAGCTGGGTCACTAGCTCAACCAGCTATGACAAGCTCAGTGTAGCTCACACTAGCTTGTATCAGCTCCAGCAGCTGGACTACTAGCTCACTTAGCTGGGGCAGCTAGCTTTCAGCTCAACTCAGCTGGATGGAGTGTTATTGTTTGGGCTAGTGTGGACGGGTCATGGGCGGTTATGAGTCCGGTTGGGTATTGGCCAATCCATGAAGGGTCCATGGGTCTTGGTTAGGTCCGTGGGTCTTGACTAATGGACTTGGGATGCAGATGGAGGTATTGGGCCTGTTTCCATACAGCCCACACGCCTAAAAAGAGCAGTTGGGCGGGTCCTAGGCGAAAAGGTGGGAAGTGGCAGTTTTGCACCCATTCGCCAACTGCTTGCACCCTTTCAGTCAGGCAGTTATTGGCCGACCCTTTCCCTATAAAAACAGACCTTGGGGTGTCGAAAATGGCATAAAATTCCTTAGGGAAAACTCTGCCAAAATCGTGAGAGAAAGAAAGGGAGAAAGGAAGAAGAAGGCCGGCCAAACCGAGACTGTGGGTGGTGGTGATCGGATTCCAACCAGAAGTTGGTTTGAGGGAAGTGGAGATCAATTCATGATGGGAACCAGAGGCAAGTAGAAGGATTTGGACAAGGGTTTGAGTACCCCAGAGCGTACGCCCAAGGTTAGTGGGATGAACCGAACCATCCTGCCATGGCCGCAGTGGCATTCTGTGTGGACTATGGTTGGATCGGTTGGATTAGACCCATCTCTTCCATTTTCCTCTTTGTTCTATTTACATTCTTTTATATTCCGGTTGTGTTGGATGATACAACCTCAGTGATACTGGACCTAGGCCTTGGTCGGTCCAGACACATAGTCCTAGGCCCTTGGCCGGACTGATCTTTGTCGGATCCTATATGTTCTGGCTTGATTCATGGAAATCCGACCCTGGATTCCTCTTAATGGGGATTTATCATGAATTATCATGGGTTTTAATCAGTGTTTGGAGATATATTTGAGTAAGTCAGTTTTGAGAATTATTCGATGGCCGAGTGTGGTTTGGTGTGATCGATGGGTTGGATCGCATCAGGTCAGTCTGGTCGTGTGAAGATGGTGTGTTCTAGATGTCCTAGGTGTTGTGTTGAATGTGGCTGTGTGTCTTGTTAACTGATTGGATAGTCTAGAGAACTTAGTTTAGAGAAACCGAACCATGCAATATTAGATGTGATTGATAAGTTATCGGATTGTACTTATACATATGTTTTGTGGTGTGTGTGTTGGTTTCAGGATCTGACCAGGATCGTGGCAAGGCCAAGGAACCATGAAGACCAAGCCGTGGATGGATGTGTGGGATATGGGGTAGTATTGTATTAGGACTTATGAACTTATGACTTAGCCTATTGTGCAACTGAACTTATGTATGGATAACATGTTTTATATTTAAAAAGATACACTTTCTCTTATCGGTTTAGACTTAGTATATAAAATGGTTGAACCTCATATGATTAAGAATGACATTGAAAAATATTGGACTTTAAAACTGAACCAAACACCATGAATTAGCTAAGTGACGTTGTGGGTCCTAGTTGGGTCCTTTGGACCAGGATCGGGTCTTACAGTTTTTATCGTAAAGTCCCAATGATAAATCCGATTGAGACAAAACGAGGGGTATGCGCTGAGGTTCAACGGAAGGCATAAGATCTGGCTTGTGCGGCCCAACTCGCCTCGGGGAGAGTTAGACTGGTCCAACTCGCAACACGGGTGAGTTGACCGTCTTCCTTGGTCCAACTCGTCGAATGGGCGAGTTGACCGTCTTCCTTGATCCAACTCGTCGAATGGGCGAGTTGACCGTCTTGGTTAGTCAAACTTACCGAATGGGCGATTTGACAGTCTTGGTTGGTCCAACTCGCCCGTTTGGCGAGTTGACCGTCTTGGTTGGTCTAACTCGCCGAATGGGCGAGTTGACCGTCTTGGTTGGTCACACTCACCGAATGGGCGAGTTGACCGTCTTGGTTGGTCCAAATTTCCCGTTCAGGGAGTTGACCGTCTTGGTTGGTCCAACTTGCCCGTTCAGGGAGTTGACCGTCTTGGTTGGTCCAACTTGCCCGTTCAGGGAGTTGACCGTCTTGGTTTGTCTATCTCGCCGAATGGGCGAGTTGACCGTCATGGTTGTTCTAACTCACCCATTCAGCGAGTTGAACTGGTTCAACTCGCCGAACGGGCGAGTTAAACTTCTTGCTCGGTCCAACTCGCCGAACAGGCGAGTTGGATGATCGAGCCTTACAGTCTTTTCGTTGTTTCGATGATCGGGATCCGTTTGTTGAGGCTTAGAGCAACCTTTCTCGAGGACTTACCATATGAATTCATACGAAACTTGATTTTTGTTTTTCCCGTTCTTATTTTCTTAAAAATATTATTTCCTCTTTTCTAAAGAAGGAATTTTCCGGGAAGTTTTAGGCGTTGATTCTTTCGTGACCGATTTTGACCCCAACAGTTAGCCCCCTAGCTCTTTAGAATCGTGAGGTTCTAGCGAGCGGTTTGGCAGGTTTTGGTAACTTAGGTGGAATCAATGGTTGAAAATGGTCTACTCATTCCTCTAAGAGCGGAATGCAATAGGATTGGGGCTGCGCCTTGTGAAGGCTGCCTACGTACCCTTGTAAAAGGGATCAAGACTTTCGTAGTTCGTTCCAGAGATAAGGTTCTTACGTCCTGTTTTCCAGTTAGACCTTTATGTTTTAGCTGTGTGTCGTGTAGAGATTATCGGGCATGTTGCTGCTGATGGCATTGTATATTGGACCTTTTTCGGCCTCAAGACTAGCCTCATAGGCTTTTTATTTTGGTCTAGTGTGGCTGTATTTATGTTTTCGGGACCGACAGCTTGTGGCTTCGGATCCCGGCTTCTTTGCGACTTTTTTAATGAATAAACTAGGCTTTTCACTTGACAAGGAGTTTAAGTAGATTTGGATTTTTGTTAAGTGTAGAGGGAAGGATAAGAGTTGTCATCTCGCTCCCAACTCTTTTGCGGATATTCCTATTCGTCGCTCATTCGAGATGTTGAGAAGTTTTCCAAACTTTCGAGAGAGCTTAGATATGGAAGAAGAGACATGCTTTTAGGATCTCGTATCTTTTCGATATCATGCCTTGAGACGTTAGAGACCAGTGTGTTGGGTTTAGGGTAAGACCTAGGTCTAATCACGGTTTTTGGTGCAATGACTACTTCAGCTTACGTTTCCCGTATCACTTTAGACCTGATTCCGTCCCGCTTTAATGTCCGCGATATGTTCTCGACTTATGTGACTTGTATGGCAGGAATCGAGCATCTCTTCGGGAAAATTTTTTAAGTCCCCCGAGAGTGCTGACCAAAATTTTGGATTTCTTTTTTATCGCTATTACCCTTCTGTCGGGTGTTCGAGAGGTATCTCTATGAGATGGCTTAGTCTGTTTAGGACGTTCAGAGTTTGTTGCGATCAGAAACAAACTTATTGGTAGATATTACCATTTTTAATCTTTGCGAAGTCTACGTGTTTAAGAAGGTGTGTGCGTTTAATATTCACGGATGGACTGTTTTTAAGGTGAGCATTCCGTTTCGGAAATTTTTGACGAAAAACAGTTCTTCGAGCGTCAATGTCGTCTCGCTGTGTCGAAAGTTGAAATTTTCTTTTGTATGCCGTATTTCATTCTTGAAATGTTTGCGGGCTTGGAGATGTGTGGTATCGAAAGGGTTATGTTCTAACCTTTCGTCAGAGAAACGTTTTGTTTTGTTTGCGAGGAAATGGGACCACTGGGTCGCGTAAAATTTTGACCCTGAGAATGTGCGACTTCCTTCACTGTGCTTTGTGAAGAGTCGTCTCTCCCGAGATTTATTTCGTGTATAGTTAAGGATGCTCCATATAGCTCTAGGAGCTTTGTCACGAGTTTTTCCATATGTGTTGGTCTTTACTTGTAAAACGTTGTGGGTTTAGAGTAAACTGCATAACATATTGAACTTGGTCGGTTGTCGACAAATTTAAGTTTACCATTAACTATTTGGTGGTTAAAACTAAGTTTCGATATTAAGAACTTATCGTATGATTTCCGTTTTTGGGTTATACGGTAATTATGTACACTTGGCATTTTTATACTAATCGTGGATTGTCGTTTCACCGTTAAGTGATTGGATGGAGCAGTGGGAGCTCAAACATTTTGGCTTGGTCTTAAGGATGTGTTCATCCGCATAGCCGAGGACGTTGCTGGTCACGGATTAGACTATGGCATGTTCGTGTTAATATTAAGGTCATGTTATATTGCTTGTTTGGTCCAACTCGCCGAACGGGCGGGTTGGACTGCTTGCTTGGTCCAACTCGCCGAATGGGCGAGTTAAACTTCTTGCTCGGTCCAACTCACCGAACGGGCGAGTTGGATGATCGAGCCTTACAGTCTTTTCGTTGTTTCGATGATCGGTATCTGTTTGGTCGAGGCTTAGAGCAACCTTTCTCGAGGACTTACCATATGAATTCATACGAAATTTGATTTTGTTTTTCCCGTTCTTCTTTTCTTAAAAATATTATTTCCTCTTTTCTAAAGAGGGAATTTTCCGGGAAGTTTCAGGCGTTGATTCCTTCGTGACCGATTTTGACCCCAACAGTTAGCCCCCTAGCTCGTTAGAATCGTGAGGTTCTAGCGAGCGGGTTGGCAGGTATTGGTAAGTTAGGTGGAATCAATGGTTGAAAAGGTCTGTTCAAAATGGTCTACTCATTCCTCTAAGAGCGGAATGCAATAGGATTGGGGCTGCACCTTGTGAAGGCTGCCTACGTACCCTTGTAAAAGGGATCAAGACTTTCGTAGTTCGTTCCATAGATAAGGTTCTTAGGTCCTGTTCTCTAGTGAGACCTTTATGTTTTAGCTGTGTCGTGTAGAGATTATCGGGCATGTTGCTGCCGATGGCATTGTATATTGGACCTTTTTCGGCCTCGAGACTGCCTCATAAGATGTTTATTTTGGCCGAGTATGGCCGTATTTATGTTTTAGGTACTGACAGTTTGTGGCTTCGGATCCCGGCCGCTTTGCGACTTTTTTAATGAATAAACTTGGCTTTTCACTTGACAAGGAGTTTAAGTAGATTCGAATTTTTGTTAAGTGTAGAGGGAAGGATAAGAGTTGTCATCTCGCTCCCAACTCTTTTGCGGATCGTCCTATTCGTCGCTCATTCGAGATGTTGAGAAGTTTTCCAAAGTTTCGAGAGCGCTTAGATATGGACGAATAGACATGCTTTTAGGATCTCGTATCTTTTCGATATCATGCCTTGAGACGTTAGAGACCAGTGTGTTGGGTTTAGGGTAAGACCTAGGTCTAATCACTGTTTTAGGGGGTGCAATGACTACTCAAGCTTATGTTTCCCGTATCACTTTTGACCTGATTCCGTCCCGCTTTAAAGTCCATGATATGTTCTCGACTTATATTGTCTTCTATGGTAGGAATCGAGCATCTCTTCGGGGAAAATTTTTAAGTCCTCCCGAGAGTGCTGACCAAAATTTGGATTTCTTTTATATCGCTATTTACCCTTGTGTCGGGTGTTCGAGAGGTATCTCTATGAGATGGCTTAGTCTGTTTAGGATGTTCAGAGTTTGTTGCGATGAGCAACAAACTTATTGGTAGATATTACCATTTTTGAATCTTCTCGAAGGATACGTGTTTAAGAAGGTGTGTGTGTTTTATATTCGTGGATGGACTGTTTTTAAGGTGAGCATTTCGTTTCGAAACGTTTTGACAAAAAACAGTTCTTCGAGTGTCAGCGACGTCTCGCATGGTCGAAGGTTGAAAATTTCTTTCGTATGCCGAAATTTCGTTCTTGAAATGTTTGCGGGCTTGGAGATGTGGTGGTATCGAAAGGGTTATGTTCTAACCTTTTCGTCAGAGAAACGTTTTGTTTTGTTTTGCGAGGAATTGGAACCAATGGGTCCGCGTAAAATTTTGACCCTGAGAATGTGCGACTTCCTTCACTGTGCTTTGTGAAGAGTCGTCTCCCCCGAGATTTATATTTCGTGTATAGTTAAAGGATACTCCATATAGCTCTAGGAGCTTTGTCACGAGTTTTTCCTTATGTGCCGGTCCTTTACTTTTAAAACGTTGTGGGTTTAGAGTAAACTGCAGAGACCATATTGAACTTTGGGGTTCGGTTGTCGACAACTTTAAGTTACCATTTAACTATTGTGGTGGTTAAAACTAAGTTTCGATATTAAGAACTTATCGTATGATTTTCTTTTTGGGTTATACGGTAATTATGTACACTTGGCATTTTTATACTTACCCGTGGATTGGTCGTTTCGCGTTAAGTGATTGGATGGAGCAGTGGGAGCTCACACATTTTGGCTTGATCTGAAGGATGTGTTCAGCCGCATAGCCGAGGATTGTTGCAGGTCACGGATTTAGACTATGGCATGTTCGTGTTAATATTAAGGTCATGTTAGTTTTAGAACTGTCCTAAAGGGGGATTCCCGACTTCTGGTTCGGATTTTTTACCAGAAGGCGTAATTTGTCGAGGACCAAAGAGCGTTTGTCGAGATTGGATGGGCAGTTCAGAGTTTTTCGTGGTTACGATGGGCGCAATGGTATTAGAGACAATCTTCACTTTGCAGGTATCTGGTTAC
>CAJHQQ010003769.1:0-38101 GCA_905132885.1 Moricandia moricandioides | reverse complement strand
AAGAGAAATTGCCAGATCTCCAAATAGAGCAAACTGGATTCACTTCGGTTAAAAGTGGGATAACTTCTTCATCATAACTCCTATGATATTAATTCAACTTCAGGGTGATTATCCACTGATTATGAGTCCGAATAAAGCTTCTTACATCGTGATTCATTCTGGTTTTATATAGTATCAAGAAGAAATTGCCAAATCTCCAAACAGGGTAAACTGGAATCACTTCGGTTAAAAGTGGGATAACTTCTTCATCATAACTCCTATGATCTTGATTCAACTTCAGGGCTGATTCTGCACTGATTTATGAGTCCAAATCAAAGCTTCTTACATCGTGATTCATTCTGGTTTGATTAGAATCAAGAAGAAATTGCCAGATCTCCAAACAGGGCAAACTGGAATCACATCGGTTAAAAGTGGGATAACTTCTTCATCATAACTCCTATGATCTTGATTCAACTTCAGGGTGATTCTATTCTTATTTATGAGTCCAAATCAAAGCTTCTCTTACATCGTGATTCATTCTGGTTTTATTAGTATCAAGAAGAAATTGCCAAATCTCCAAACAGGATAAACTGGATTCAGTTTGGTTAAAAGTGGGATAACTTCTTCATCATAACTCCTATAATATTGATTCAAATTCAGGGTAATTATCCACTGATTTATGAGTCCAAATCAAGATTCTTACATCTTGATACATTATGGTTTGATTAGAATCAAGAAGAAATTGCCAACTCTCCAAACATGTCACACTGGAATCACTTCGGTTAAAAGTGGGATAACTTCTTCATCATAACTCCTATGATCTTGATTCAACTTCAGGGTGATTCTACACTGATTTATGAGTCCAAATCAAGCTTCTTACATCTTGATTCATTCTGGTTTTATTAGAATCAAGAAAAAATTGCCAAATCTCCAAACAGGGTAAACTAGAATCACTTCGGTTAAAAGTGGGATAACTTCTTCATCATAACTCCTATGATATTGATTCAACTTCAGGGTGATTATACACTGATTTATGAGTCCAAATAAAGCTTCTTACATCTTGATTCATTCTGGTTTGATTAGAATCAAGAACAAATTGCCAAATCTCCAAACAGGGTAAACTGGAGTCACTTCGGTTAAAAGTGGGATAACTTCTTCATCATAACTCCTATGATCTTGATTCAAATTCATGGTGATTCTAAACTGATTTATGAGTCCAAATCAAGCTTCTTACATCGTGATTCATTCTGGTTTTATTCGTATCAAGAAGAAATTGCCAAATCTCCAAACAGGACAAACTGGAATCACTTCGGATAAAAGTGGGATAACTTCTTCATCATAACTCCAATGATATTTATTCAACTTCAGGATGATTCTACACTGATTTATGAGTCCAAATCAAGCTTCTTACATCTTGATTCATTCTGGTTTAATTAGAATCAAGAAGAAATTGCCAAATCTCCAAACAGGGTAAACTGGAGTCACTTCGGTTAAAAGTGGGATAACTTCTGCATCATAACTCCTATGATCTTGATTCAAATTCAGGGTGATTCTACACTGATTTATTAGTCCAAATCAAGCTTCTTACATCGTTATTCATTCTGGTTTTATTTTTATCAAGAAGAAATTGCCAAATCTCCAAACAGGATAAATTGGAATCACTTCGGTTAAAGTGGGATAAACTTCATTCATCATAACTCCTATGATCTTGATTCAACTTCAGGGTGATTCTACAATGACTAATGAGACCAAATAAAGCTTCTTACATCGTGATGCATTCTGGTTTGATTAGAATCAAGAAGAAATTGCCAGATCTCCAAACAGGGCAAAATGGAATCACTTCGGTTAAAAGTGGGATAACTTCTTCATCATAACTCATATGATCTTGATTCAACTTCAGGGTGATTCATTTTGGTTAATTAGTATCAAGAAGAAATTGCCAAATCTCCAAACATGGCACACTGGAATCACTTCGGTTAAAAGTGGGATAACTTCTTCATCATAACTCCTATGATCTTGATTCAACTTCAGGGTGATTTTACACTGATTTATGAGTCCAAATCAAGCTTCTTACATTGTGATTCATTCTGGTTTTATTAGTACCAAGAAGAAATTGCCAAATCTCCAAACAGGGCAAACTGGAATCATTTCGGTTAAAAGTGGGATAACTTCTTCATCATAACTCCTATGATCTTAATTCAACTTCAGGGTGATTCCAAATCAAGATTCTTACATCGTGATTCATTCTGGTTTAATTAGTATCAAGAAGAAATTACCAAATCTCCAAACAGGGCAAACTGGAATCACTTCGGTTAAAAGTGGGATAACTTCTTCATCATAACTCCAATGATATTGATCCAACTCCAGGGTGATTCTACACTGATTAATGAGTCTAAATCATGCTTCTTACATCGTGATTCATTCTGTTTTATTAGTATCAAGAATAAATTGCCAAATCTCCAAACAGGGCAAACTGGAATCACTTCGGTTAAAAGTGGGATACCTTCTTCATCATAACTCCTATGATATTGATTCAACTTCAGGGTGATTCTACACTGATTTATGAGTACAAATCAAGCTTCTTACATCGTGATTCATTCTGGTTTGATTAGAAGCAAGAAGAAATTGCAAGATCTCCAAAAAGGGTAAACTAGATTCACTTTGGTTAAAAGTGGGATAACTTCTTCATCATAACTCCTATGATCTTAATTCAACTACAGGTTGATTCCAAACTCATTTATGATTCCAAATAAATATTCTTACATCGTGATTCATTTCGGTTTTATTTGTATCAAGAAGAAATTTCCAAATCTCCAAACAGGGTAAACTGGAATCACTTCGGTTAAAAGTGGGATAACTTCTTCATCATAACTCCAATGGTATTGATCTAACTCCAGGGTTATTCTACACTGATTAATGTGACCAAATCAAGCTTCTTACATCGTGATTCATTCTGGTTTTATTAGTATCAAGAATAAATTGCCAAATCTCCAAACTGGCAAACTGGAATCACTTCGGTTAAAAGTGGGATAACTTCTTCATCATAACTCCTATGATATTGATTCAACTTCAGGGTGATTATCCACTTATTTATGAGTCCGAATAAAGCTTCTTTCATCTTATTCATTTTGGTTTGATTTAGAACAAGAAGAAATTGCCAAATCTCCAAACAGGTTAAACTGGAAGTCACTTCGGTTAAAAGTGGGATAACTTCTTCATCATAACTCCTATGATCTTAATTCAACTACAGGTTGATTCCAAACTGATTTATGATTCCAAATAAATATTCTTACATCGTGATTCATTCCGGTTTTTATTTGTATCAAGAAGAAATTGTCAAATCTCCAAACAGGGTAAACTGGAATCACTTCGGTTAAAAGTGGGATAACTTCTTCATCATAACTCCAATGATATTGATCTAACTCCAGGGTTATTCTACACTGATTAATGAGACCAAATCAAGCTTCTTACATCGTGATTCTTTCTGGTTTTATTAGTATCAAGAATAAATTGCCAAATCTCCAAACTGGAATCACTTTGGTTAAAAGTGGGATAACTTCTTCATCATAACTCCTATGATATTGATTCAACTTCAGGGTGATTATCCACTGATTTATGAGTCCGAATAAAACTTCTTTCATATTTATTCATTCTGGTTTGATTAGAATCAAGAAGAAAATGCCAAATCTCCAAACAGGTTAAACTGGAGTCACTTCCGTTAAAAGTGGGATAACTTCTTCATCATAACTCCTATGATCTTGATTCAACTTCAGGGTGATTCTACACTGATTAATGAGTCCAAATCAAGCTTCTTAAATCGTTATTCATTCTGTTTTATTAGTATCAAGAATAAATTGCCAAATCTCCAAACAGGGTAAACTGGAGTCACTTCGGTTAAAAGTGGGATAACTTCTTCATCATAACTCCTATGATCTTGATTCAACTTCAGGGTGATTCTAGACTGATTTATGAGTCCAAATCAAGATTCTTACATTGTGATTCATTTGGTTTTATTAGTATCAAGAAGAAATTGTCAAATCTCCAAACAGTGCAAACTGGAATCACTTCGGTTAAAAGTGGGATAACTTCTTCATCATAACTCCTATGATCTTAATACAACTTCAGGGTGATTACAAATCAAGATTCTTACATCTTGATTCATTCTGGTTTTATTTGTATCAAAAAGAAATTGTCAAATCTCCAAACAGGGTAAACTGGAATCACTTCGATTAAAAGTGGGATAACTTCTTCATCATAACTCCAATGATATTGATCCAACTCCAGGGTGATTCTACACTGATTAATGAGTCTAAATCAAGCTTCTTACATCGTGATTCATTCTGTTTTATTAGTATCAAGAATAAATTGCCAAATCTCCAAACAGGGCAAACTGGAATCACTTCGGTTAAAAGTGGGATAACTTCTTCATCATAACTCCTATGATATTGATTCAACTTCAGGATGATTCTACACTGATTTATGAGTACAAATCAAGCTTCTTACATCGTGATTCATTCTGGTTTGATTAGAATCAAGAAGAAATTGCCAGATCTCCAAAAAGGGTAAACTGGATTCACTTCGGTTAAAAGTGGGATAACTTCTTCATCATAACTCCTATGATCTTAATTCAACTACAGGTTGATTCCAAACTGATTTATGATTCCAAATAAAGATTCTTACATCGTGATTCATTCTGGTTTTATTTGTATCAAGAAGAAATTGTCAAATCTCCAAACAGGGTAAACTGGAATCACTTCGGTTAAAAGTGGGATAACTTCTTCATCATAACTCCAATGATATTGATCCAACTCCAGGGTGATTCTACACTGATTAATGAGACCAAATCAAGCTTCTTACATCGTGATTCATTCTGGTTTTATTAGTATCAAGAATAAATTGCCAAATCTCCAAACAGGCAAACTGGAATCACTTCGGTTAAAAGTGGGATAACTTCTTCATCATAACTCCTATGATATTGATTCAACTTCAGGGTGATTATCCACTGATTTATGAGTCCTAATAAAGCTTCTTTCATCTTTATTCATTCTGGTTTGATTAGAATCAAGAAGAAATTGCCAAATCTCCAAACAGGTTAAACTGGAGTCACTTTGGTTAAAAGTGGGATAACTTCTTCATCATAACTCCTATGATATTGATTCAAATTCAGGATGATTCAACCAATGATTCATTGAGTCCAAATCAAGCTCTTTACAACCGTGATTCATTTCTGGTTTTGATTAGTATCAACAAGGAAAATTGCCAAATCTCCAAACAGCTAAAACTGAGAATCACTTGGTAAAAGTGGGATAACTTCTTCATCATAACTCTATGATATTGATTCAACTTCAGGGGTGATTCGTACAATGATTTATGAGTCCAAATCAAGCTTCTTACATCGTGATTCATTCTGTTTGATTAGAATCAAGAAAGAAATTGCCAATCTCCAAACAGGGCAAACTGGAATCACTTCGGTTTAAAAGTGGGATAACTTCTTCATCATAACTCCTATAATCTTGATTCAACTTCAGGGTGATTATCACTGATTTATGATCCAAATCAAGCTTCTTACATCGTGATTCATTCTGGTTTTATTAGTATAAAAGAAATTGCCAAATCTCCAAACAGGGTAAACTGGAATCACTTCGGTTAAAGTGGGATAACTTCTTCATCATAACTCCTATGATCTTGATTCAACTTCAAGGGTGATTCTACACTGATTTATGAGTCCAAATCAAGCTTCTTACATCGTGATTCATTCTGGTTTTATTAGTATCAAGAAGAAATTGCCAAATCTCCAAACAGGGCAAACTGGAATCACTTCGATTAAAAGTGGGATAACTTCTTCATCATAACTCCTATGATCTTATTCAACTTCAGGGTGATTCTACACTGATTATGAGTCCAAATAAGCTTCTTACATCGTGATTCATTCTGGTTTTATTAGTATCAAGAAGAAATTGCCAAATCTCCAAACAGGGCAAACTGGAATCACTTCGGTTAAAAGTGGGATAACTTCTTCATCATAACTCCTATGATCTTGATTCAACTTCAGGGTGATTCTACACTGATTTATGAGTCCAAATCAAGCTTCTTACATCGTGATTCATTCTGGTTTATTAGTATCAAGAAGAAATTGCCAAATCTCCAAACAGGGCAAACTGGAATCACTTCGGTTAAAAGTGGGATAACTTCTTCATCATAACTCCTATGATATTGATTCAACTTCAGGGTGATTCTACACTGATTTATGAGTCCAAATCAAGCTTCTTACATCGTGATTCATTCTGGTTTTATTAGAATCAAGAAGAAATTGCCAAATCTCCAAAAAGGGTAAACTGGAATCACTTCGGTTAAAAGTGGGATAACTTCTTCATCATAACTCCTATGATCTTAATTCAACTTCAGGTTGATTCAAACTGATTTATGAGTCCAAATCAAGCTTCTTACATCGTGATTCATTCTGGTTTTATTAGTATCAAGAAGAAATTGCCAAATCTCCAAACAGGGTAAACTGGAATCACTTCGGTTAAAAGTGGAATAACTTCTTCATCATAACTCATATGATCTTGATTCAACTTCAGGGTGATTCTACACTGATTATGAGTCCAAATCAAGCTTCTTACATCGTGATTCATTCTGGTTTTATTAGTATCAAGAAGAAATTGTCAAATCTCCCAAACAGGGTAAACTGGATTTCATTTCGGTTAAAGTAGGATAACTTCTTCATCATAACTCCTATGATCTTAATTCAACTACAGGTTGATTCCAAACTGATTTATGATTCCAGATAAATATTCTTACATCGTGATTCATTCCGGTTTTATTTGTATCAAGAAGAAATTGTCAAATCTCCAAACAGGGTAAAACTGGAATCACTTCGGTTAAAAGTGGGATAACTTCTTCATCATTAACTTTAATGATATTGATCTACTCCAGGGTTATTCTACACTGATTAATGAGACCAAATCAAGCTTCTTACATCGTGATTCTTTCTGTTTTATTAGTATCAAGAATAAATTGCCAAATCTCCAAACTGGAATCACTTCGGTTAAAAGTGGGATAACTTCTTCATCATAACTCCTATGATATTTGATTCAACTTCAGGGTGATTATCCACTGATTTTATGAGTCCGAATAAAACTTCTTTTCATATTTATTCATTCTGGTTTGATTAGAATCAAGAAGAAATTGCCAAATCTCCAAACAGGGTAAAACTGGAATCACTTCGGTTAAAAGTGGGATAACTTCTTCATCATAACTCCTATGATCTTGATTCAACTTCAGGGTGATTCTACACTGATTTATGAGTCCAAATCAAGCTTCTTACATCGTTGATTCATTCTGGTTTTATTAGTATCAAGAATAAATTGCCAAATCTCCAAACAGGGTAAACTGGAGTCACTTCGGTTAAAAAGTGGGATAACTTCTTCATCATAACTCCTATGATCTTGATTCAACTTCAGGGTGATTCTAGACTGATTTATGAGTCCAAATCAAGCTTCTTACATTGTTGATTCATTTGGTTTTTATTAGTATCAAGAAGAAATTGTCAAATCTCCAAACAGTGGCAAACTGGAATCACTTCGGTTAAAAGTGGGATAACTTCTTCATCATAACTCCTATGATCTTGATCAACTTCAGGGTGATTCAACTGATTTATGAGTCAAATCAAGCTTCTTACATCGTGATTCATTCTGGTTTTATTTGTATCAAGAAGAAATTGTCAAATCTCCAAACAGGTAAACTGGAATCACTTCGGTTAAAAGTGGGATAACTTCTTCATCATAACTCCAATGATATTGATCCAACTCCAGGGTGATTCTACACTGATTAATGAGTCTAAATCAAGCTTCTTACATCGTGATTCATTCTGTTTTATTAGTATCAAGAATAAATTGCCAAATCTCCAAACAGGGCAAACTGGAATCACTTCGGTTAAAAGTGGGATAACTTCTTCATCATAACTCCTATGATATTGATTCAACTTCAGGGTGATTCTACACTGATTTATGAGTACAAATCAAGCTTCTTACATCGTGATTCATTCTGGTTTGATTGAATCAAGAAGAAATTGCCAAATCTCCAAACAGGTAAACTGGAATCACTTCGGTTAAAAGTGGGATAACTTCTTCATCATAACTCCTATGATCTTGATTCAACTACAGGGTTGATTCTAAACTGATTTATGATTCCAAATAAAGCTTCTTACATCGTGATTCATTCTGGTTTTATTTGTATCAAGAAGAAATTGTCAAATCTCCAAACAGGGTAAACTGGAATCACTTCGGTTAAAAGTGGGATAACTTCTTCATCATAACTCCTATGATTTGATCAACTTCAGGGTGATTCTACACTGATTATGAGTCCAATCAAGCTTCTTACATCGTGATTCATTCTGGTTTTATTAGTATCAAGAAGAAATTGCCAAATCTCCAAACAGGCAAACTGGAATCACTTCGGTTAAAAGTGGGATAACTTCTTCATCATAACTCCTATGATCTTGATTCAACTTCAGGGTGATTTCTACACTGATTTATGAGTCCAAATCAAGCTTCTTCATCGTGATTCATTCTGGTTTGATTAGAATCAAGAAGAAATTGCCAAATCTCCAAACAGGTAAACTGGAATCACTTCGGTTAAAAGTGGGATAACTTCTTCATCATAACTCCTATGATCATTGATTCAACTTCAGGGTGATTCTACACTGATTTATGAGTCCAAATCAAGCTTCTTACATCGTGATTCATTCTGGTTTTATTCGTATCAAGAAGAAATTGCCAAATCTCCAAACAGGACAAACTGGAATCACTTCGGTTAAAAGTGGATAACTTCTTCATCATAACTCCTATGATCTTGATTCAACTTCAGGGTGATTCTACACTGATTTATGAGTCCAAATCAAGCTTCTTACATCTTGATTCATTCTGGTTTATTAGTATCAAGAAGAAATTGCCAAATCTCCAAACAGGGTAAACTGGAATCACTTCGGTTAAAAGTGGGATAACTTCTTCATCATAACTCCTATGATCTTGATTCAACTTCAGGGTGATTCTACACTGATTTATGAGTCCAAATCAAGCTTCTTACATCGTGATTCATTCTGGTTTTATTAGTATCAAGAAGAAATTGCCAAATCTCCAAACAGGGTAAACTGGAATCACTTCGGTTAAAAGTGGGATAACTTCTTCATCATAACTCCATGATCTTGATTCAACTTCAGGGTGATTCTACACTGATTATGAGTCCAAATCAAGCTTCTTACATCGTGATTCATTCTTGTTTTATTAGTATCAAGAAGAAATTGCCAAATCTCCAAACAGGGCAAACTGGAATCACTTCGGTTAAAAGTGGGATAACTTCTTCATCATAACTCCTATGATCTTGATTCAACTTCAGGGTGATTCTACAATGATTTATGAGTCCAAATCAAGCTTCTTACATCGTGATTCATTCTGGTTTTATTAGTATCAAGAAGAAATTGTCCAAATCTCCAAACAGGGCAAACTGGAATCACTTCGGTTAAAAGTGGGATAACTTCTTCATCATAACTCCTATGATCTTGATTCAACTTCAGGGTGATTCTACACTGATTAATGAGTCCAAATCAAGCTTCTTACATCGTGATTCATTCTGGTTTTATTAGTATCAAGAAGAAATTGCCAAATCTCCAAACAGGGTCAAACTGGAATCACTTCGGTTAAAAGTGGGATAACTTCTTCATCATAACTCCTATGATATTGATTCAACTTCAGGGTGATTCTACACTGATTTATGAGTCCAAATCAAGCTTCTTACATCGTGATTCATTCTGGTTTGATTAGAATCAAGAAGAAATTGCCAAATCTCCAAAAAGGGTAAACTGGAATCACTTCGGTTAAAAGTGGGATAACTTCTTCATCATAACTCCTATGATCTTGATTCAACTTCAGGGTGATTCTACACTGATTTATGAGTCCAAATCAAAGCTTCTTACATCGTGATTCATTCTGGTTTTATTAGTATCAAGAAGAAATTGTCCAAATCTCCAAACAGGGTAAACTGGAATCACTTCGGTTAAAAGTGGGATAACTTCTTCATCATAACTCCTATGATCTTGATTCAACTTCAGGGTGATTCTACACTGATTTATGAGTCCAAATAAAGCTTCTTACATCGTGATTCATTCTGGTTTTATTAGTATCAAGAAGAAATTGCCAAATCTCCAAACAGGGTAAACTGGATTCATTTCGGTTAAAAGTGGGATAACTTCTTCATCATAACTCCTATGATATTGATTCAAATTCAGGGTGATTATCCACTGATTTATGAGTCCAAATCAAGATTCTTACATCTTGATACATTATGTTTTGATTAGAATCAAGAAGAAATTGCCAACTCTCCAAACATGGCAAACTGGAATCACTTCGGTTAAAAGTGGGATAACTTCTTCATCATAACTCCTATGATCTTGATTCAACTTCAGGGTGATTCTACACTGATTTATGAGTCCAAATCAAGCTTTTACATCGTGATTCATTCTGGTTTTATTTAGTATCAAGAAGATATTGCCAAATCTCCAAACAGGGTAAACTGGAATCACTTCGGTTAAAAGTGGGATAACTTCTTCATCATATCTCCTATGATCTTGATTCAACTTCAGGGTGATTCTACACTGATTATGAGTCCAAATCAAGCTTTCTTACATCGTGATTCATTCTGGTTTTATTAGTATCAAGAAGAAATTGCCAAATCTCCAAACAGGGCAAACTGGAATCACTTCGGTTAAAAGTGGGATAACTTCTTCATCATAACTCCTATGATCTTGATTCAAATTCAGGGTGATTCTAAACTGATTTATGAGTCCAAATCAAGCTTCTTACATCGTGATTCATTCTGGTTTTATTAGTATCAAGAAGAAATTGCCAAATCTCCAAACAGGGCAAACTGGAATCACTTCGGTTAAAAGTGGGATAACTTCTTCATCATAACTCCTATGATATTGATTCAACTTCAGGGTGATTCTACACTGATTTATGAGTCCAAATCAAGCTTCTTACATCGTGATTCATTCTGGTTTAATTAGAATCAAGAAGAAATTGCCAAATCTCCAAACAGGGTAAACTGGAATCACTTCGGTTAAAAGTGGGATAACTTCTTCATCATAACTCCTATGATCTTGATTCAACTTCAGGGTGATTCTACACTGATTTATGAGTCCAAATCAAGCTTCTTACATCGTGATTCATTCTGGTTTTATTAGTATCAAGAAGAAATTGCCAAATCTCCAAACATGGGCAAACTGGAATCACTTCGGTTAAAAGTGGGATAACTTCTTCATCATAACTCCTATGATCTTGATTCAACTTCAGGGTGATTCTACACTGATTTATGAGTCCAAATCAAGCTTCTTACATCGTGATTCATTCTGGTTTTATTAGTATCAAGAAGAAATTGCCAAATCTCCAAACAGGGCAAACTGGAATCACTTCGGTTAAAAGTGGGATAACTTCTTCATCATAACTCCTATGATCTTGAGTCAACTTCAGGGTGATTCTACACTGATTTATGAGTCCAAATCAAGCTTCTTACATCGTGATTCATTCTGGTTTATTAGTATCAAGAAGAAATTGCCAAATCTACAAACAGGGCAAACTGGAATCAATTCGGTTAAAAGTGGGATAACTTCTTCATCATAACTCCTATGATCTTGATTCAACTTCAGGTGATTCTACACTGATTTATGAGTCCAAATCAAGCTTCTTACATCGTGATTCATTCTGGTTTTATTAGTATCAAGAAGAAATTGCCAAATCTCCAAACAGGGCAAACTGGAATCACTTCGGTTAAAAGTGGGATAACTTCTTCATCATAACTCCTATGATCTTGATTCAACTTCAGGTGATTCTAACTGATTTATGAGTCCAAATCAAGCTTCTTACATCGTGATTCATTCTGGTTTTATTAGTATCAAGAAGAAATTGCCAAATCTCCAAACAGGGTAAACTGGATCACTTCGGTTAAAAGTGGGATAACTTCTTCATCATAACTCCTATGATCTTGATTCAAATTCAGGGTAATTATACACTGATTTATGAGTCCAAATCAAGCTTCTTACATCGTGATTCATTCTGTTTTATTAGTATCAAGAAGAAATTGCCAATCTCCAAACAGGCAAACTGGAATCACTTCGGTTAAAAGTGGGATAACTTCTTCATCATAACTCCTATGATCTTGATTCAACTTCAGGGTGATTCTACACTGATTTATGAGTCCAAATCAAGCTTCTTACATCGTGATTCATTCTGGTTTATTAGAATCAAGAAGAAATTGCCAAATCTCCAAACAGGGTAAACTGGAATCACTTCGGTTAAAAGTGGGATAACTTTTTCATCATAACTCCTATGATCTTGATTCAACTTCAGGGTGATTATCATCTGATTTATGAGACCAAAAAAATCTTCTAACATCTTGATTCATTCTGGTTTTGATTAGAATCAAGAAGAAATTGCCAAATCTCCAAACAGGTAAACTGGAGTTACTTCGGTTAAAAGTGGGATAACTTCTTCATCATAACTCCTATGATCTTGATTCAACTTCAGGGTGATTCTACACTGATTTATGAGTCCAAATCAAGCTTCTTACATCGTGATTCATTCTGGTTTTATTAGTATCAAGAAGAAATTGCCAAATCTCCAAACAGGGCAAACTGGAATCACTTCGGTTAAAAGTGGGATAACTTCTTCATCATAACTCCTATGATCTTGATTCAACTTCAGGTGATTCTACACTGATTTATGAGTCCAAATCAAGCTTCTTACATCGTGATTCATTCTGGTTTGATTAGAATCAAGAAGAAATTGCCAAATCTCCAAACAGGGTAAACTGGAATCACTTCGGTTAAAAGTGGGATAACTTCTTCATCATAACTCCTATGATCTTGATTCAACTTCAGGGTGATTCTACACTGATTTATGAGTCCAAATCAAGCTTCTTACATCGTGATTCATTCTGGTTTTATTTGTATCAAGAAGAAATTGCCAAATCTCCAAACAGGGTAAACTGGAATCACTTCGGTTAAAAGTGGGATAACTTCTTCATCATAACTCCTATGATCTTGATCAACTTCAGGGTGATTCTACACTTATTTATGAGTCCAAATCAAGCTTCTTACATCGTGATTCATTCTGGTTTTATTAGTATCAAGAAGAAATTGCCAAATCTCCAAACAGGGCAAACTGGAATCACTTCGGTTAAAAGTGGGATAACTTCTTCATCATAACTCCTATGATCTTGATTCAACTTCAGGGTGATTCTACACTGATTTATGAGTCCAAATCAAGCTTCTTACATCGTGATTCATTCTGGTTTTATTAGTATCAAGAAGAAATTGCCAAATCTCCAAACAGGGCAAACTGGAATCACTTCGGTTAAAAGTGGGATAACTTCTTCATCATAACTCCTATGATCTTGATTCAACTTCAGGGTGATTCTACACTGATTTATGAGTCCAAATCAAGCTTCTTACATCGTGATTCATTCTGGTTTTATTAGTATCAAGAAGAAATTGCCAAATCTCCAAACAGGGCAAACTGGAATCACTTCGGTTAAAAGTGGGATAACTTCTTCATCATAACTCCTATGATCTTGATTCAACTTCAGGGTGATTCTACACTGATTTATGAGTCCAAATCAAGCTTCTTACATCGTGATTCATTCTGGTTTTATTAGTATCAAGAAGAAATTGCCAAATCTCCAAACAGGGCAAACTGGAATCACTTCGGTTAAAAGTGGGATAACTTCTTCATCATAACTCCTATGATATTGATTCAAATTCAGGGTGATTCTACACTGATTTATGAGTCCAAATCAAGCTTCTTACATCGTGATTCATTCTGGTTTTATTAGTATCAAGAAGAAATTGCCAAATCTCCAAACAGGGCAAACTGGAATCACTTCGGTTAAAAGTGGGATAACTTCTTCATCATAACTCCTATGATCTTGATTCAACTTCAGGGTGATTCTACACTGATTTATGAGTCCAAATCAAGCTTCTTACATCGTGATTCATTCTGGTTTTATTAGTATCAAGAAGAAATTGCCAAATCTCCAAACAGGGCAAACTGGAATCACTTCGGTTAAAAGTGGGATAACTTCTTCATCATAACTCCTATGATATTGATTCAACTTCAGGGTGATTCTACACTGATTTATGAGTCCAAATCAAGCTTCTTACATCGTGATTCATTCTGGTTTTATTAGTATCAAGAAGAAATTGTCAAATCTCCAAACAGGGTAAACTGGAATCACTTCGGTTAAAAGTGGGATAACTTCTTCATCATAACTCCTATGATCTTGATTCAACTTCAGGGTGATTCTACACTGATTTATGAGTCCAAATCAAGCTTCTTACATCGTGATTCATTCTGGTTTTATTAGTATCAAGAAGAAATTGCCAAATCTCCAAACAGGGCAAACTGGAATCACTTCGGTTAAAAGTGGGATAACTTCTTCATCATAACTCCTATGATATTGATTCAACTTCAGGGTGATTCTACACTGATTTAGGAGTCCAAATCAAGCTTCTTACATCGTGATTCATTCTGGTTTATTAGTATCAAGAAGAAATTGCCAAATCTCCAAACAGGGTAAACTGGAATCACTTCGGTTAAAAGTGGGATAACTTCTTCATCATAACTCCTATGATCTTGATTCAACTTCAGGGTGATTCTACACTGATTTATGAGTCCAAATCAAGCTTCTTACATCGTGATTCATTCTGGTTTTATTAGTATCAAGAAGAAATTGCCAAATCTCCAAACAGGGCAAACTGGAATCACTTCGGTTAAAAGTGGGATAACTTCTTCATCATAACTCCTATGATCTTGATTCAACTTCAGGGTGATTCTACACTGATTTATGAGTCCAAATCAAGCTTCTTACATCGTGATTCATTCTGGTTTTATTAGTATCAAGAAGAAATTGCCAAATCTCCAAACAGGCAAACTGGAATCACTTCGGTTAAAAGTGGGATAACTTCTTCATCATAACTCCTATGATCTTGATTCAACTTCAGGGTGATTCTACACTGATTTATGAGTCCAAATCAAGCTTCTTACATCGTGATTCATTCTGGTTTTATTAGTATCAAGAAGAAATTGCCAAATCTCCAAACAGGGTAAACTGGAATCACTTCGGTTAAAAGTGGGATAACTTCTTCATCATAACTCCTATGATCTTGAGTTCAACTTCAGGGTGATTCTACACTGATTTATGAGTCCAAATCAAGCTTCTTACATCGTGATTCATTCTGGTTTTATTAGTATCAAGAAGAAATTGCCAAATCTCCAAACAGGCAAACTGGAATCACTTCGGTTAAAGTGGGATAACTTCTTCATCATAACTCCTATGATCTTGATTCAACTTCAGGGTGATTCGACACTGATTTATGAGTCCAAATCAAGCTTCTTACATCGTGATTCATTCTGGTTTTATTAGTATCAAGAAGAAATTGCCAAATCTCCAAACAGGGCAAACTGGAATCACTTCGGTTAAAAGTGGGATAACTTCTTCATCATAACTCCTATGATCTTGATTCAACTTCAGGGTGATTCCACACTGATTTATGAGTCCAAATCAAGCTTCTTACATCGTGATTCATTCTGGTTTTATTAGTATCAAGAAGAAATTGCCAAATCTCCAAACAGGGTAAACTGGAATCACTTCGGTTAAAAGTGGGATAACTTCTTCATCATAACTCCAATGATATTGATCCAACTCCAGGGTGATTCTACACTGATTAATGAGTCTAAATCAAGCTTCTTACATCGTGATTCATTCTGTTTTATTAGTATCAAGAATAAATTGCCAAATCTCCAAACAGGGCAAACTGGAATCACTTCGGTTAAAAGTGGGATAACTTCTTCATCATAACTCCTATGATATTGATTCAACTTCAGGGTGATTCTACACTGATTTATGAGTACAAATCAAGCTTCTTACATCGTGATTCATTCTGGTTTGATTAGAATCAAGAAGAAATTGCCAGATCTCCAAACAGGGTAAACTGGATTCACTTCGGTTAAAAGTGGGATAACTTCTTCATCATAACTCCTATGATCTTAATTCAACTTCAGGGTGATTCCAAACTGATTTATGATTCCAAATAAAGCTTCTTACATCGTGATTCATTCTGGTTTTATTTGTATCAAGAAGAAATTGCCAAATCTCCAAACAGGGTAAACTGGAATCACTTCGGTTAAAAGTGGGATAACTTCTTCATCATAACTCCAATGATCTTGATTCAACTTCCAGGGTGATTCTACACTGATTAATGAGTCCAAATCAAGCTTCTTACATCGTGATTCATTCTGGTTTTATTAGTATCAAGAAGAAATTGCCAACTCTCCAAACAGGCAAACTGGAATCACTTCGGTTAAAAGTGGGATAACTTCTTCATCATAACTCCTATGATATTGATTCAACTTCAGGGTGATTTATCACTGATTTATGAGTCCAATAAAGCTTCTTACATCGTTATTCATTCTGGTTTGATTAGAATCAAGAAGAAATTGCCAAATCTCCAAACAGGTAAACTGGAATCACTTCGGTTAAAAGTGGGATAACTTCTTCATCATAACTCCTATGATCTTAATTCAACTTCAGGGTGATTCCAACTGATTTATGATTCCAAATAAGATTCTTACATCGTGATTCATTCCTGGTTTTATTTGTATCAAGAAGAAATTGTCAAATCTCCAAACAGGGTAAACTGGAATCACTTCGGTTAAAAGT
The DNA here is from genome assembly GCA_905132885.1 of Moricandia moricandioides. NCBI lineage: Eukaryota > Viridiplantae > Streptophyta > Magnoliopsida > Brassicales > Brassicaceae > Moricandia > Moricandia moricandioides. The sequence goes on along the minus strand of CAJHQQ010003769.1, from coordinate 21,352 downwards.
GGGATAACTTCTTCATCATAACTCCAATGATATTGATCTAACTCCAGGGTTATTCTACACTGATTAATGAGACCAAATCAAGCTTCTTACATCGTGATTCATTCTGGTTTTATTAGTATCAAGAATAAATTGCCAAATCTCCAAACATGGCAACTGGAATCACTTCGGTTAAAAGTGGGATAACTTCTTCATCATAACTCCTATGATATTGATTCAACTTCAGGGTGATTATCCACTGATTTATGAGTCCAAATCAAAGCTTCTTTACATCGTTATTCATTCTGGTTTGATTAGAATCAAGAAGAAATGCCAAATCTCCAAACAGGTAAACTGGAGTCACTTCCGGTTAAAAGTGGGATAACTTCTTCATCATAACTCCTATGATCTTGATTCAACTTCAGGGTGATTCTACACTGATTAATGAGTCCAAATCAAGCTTCTTAAATCGTTATTCATTCTGTTTTATTAGTATCAAGAATAAATTGCCAAATCTCCAAACAGGGTAAACTGGAGTCACTTCGGTTAAAAGTGGGATAACTTCTTCATCATAACTCCTATGATCTTGATTCAACTTCAGGGTGATTCTAGACTGATTTATGAGTTCAAATCAAGCTTCTTACATTGTGATTCATTTGGTTTTATTAGTATCAAGAAGAAATTGTCAAATCTCCAAACAGTGCAAACTGGAATCACTTCGGTTAAAAGTGGGATAACTTCTTCATCATAACTCCTTTGATCTTAATACAACTTCAGGGTGATTACAAATCAAGATTCTTACATCTTGATTCATTCTGGTTTTATTTGTATCAAAAATAAATTGTCAAATCTCCAAACAGGATAAACTGGAACACTTCGATTTAAAAGTGGGATAACTTCTTCATCATAACTCCAATGATATTGATCCAACTCCAGGGTGATTCTACACTGATTAATGAGTCTAAATCAAGCTTCTTACATCGTGATTCATTCTGTTTTATTAGTATCAAGAATAAATTGCCAAATCTCCAAACAGGGCAAACTGGAATCACTTCGGTTAAAAGTGGGATAACTTCTTCATCATAACTCCTATGATATTGATTCAACTTCAGGGTGATTCTACACTGATTTATGAGTACAAATCAAGATTCTTACATCGTGATTCATTCTGGTTTGATTAGAATCAAGAAGAAATTGCCAGATCTCCAAAAAGGGTAAACTGGATTCACTTCGGTTAAAAGTGGGATAACTTCTTCATCATAACTCCTATGATCTTAATTCAACTACAGGTGATTCCAAACTGATTTATGATTCCAAATAAAGATTCTTACATCGTGATTCATTCTGGTTTTATTTGTATCAAGAAGAAATTGTCAAATCTCCAAACAGGGTAAACTGGAATCACTTCGGTTAAAAGTGGGATAACTTCTTCATCATAACTCCAATGATATTGATCCAACTCCAGGGTGATTCTACACTGATTAATGAGACCAAATCAAGCTTCTTACATCGTGATTCATTCTGGTTTTATTAGTATCAAGAATAAATAGCCAAATCTCCAAACAGGCAAACTCGAATCACTTCGGTTAAAAGTGGGATCACTTCTTCATCATAACTCCTATGATATTGATTCAACTGCAGGGTGATTATCCACTGATTTATGAGTCCTAATAAAGCTTCTTTCATCTTTATTCATTCTGGTTTGATTAGAATCAAGAAGAAATTGCCAAATCTCCAAACAGGTTAAACTGGAGTCACTTCGGTTAAAAGTGGGATAACTTCTTCATCATAACTCCTATGATATTGATTCAACTTCATGGTGATTATCCACTGATTTATGAGTCAGAATAGAGCTTCTTACATCTTTATTCATTCTGGTTTGATTAGAATTAAGAAGAAATTGCCAAATCTCCAAAGAGGGTAAACTGGAGTCACTTCGGTTAAAAGTGGGATAACTTCTTCATCATAACTCTATGATCTTGATTCAACTTCAGGGTGATTCTACAATGATTAATGAGACCAAATAAAGCTTCTTACATCGTGATTCATTCTGGTTTGATTAGAATCAAGAAGAAATTGCCAAATCTCCAAACAGGGCAAACTGGAATCACTTCGGTTAAAAGTGGGATAACTTCTTCATCATAACTCCTATGATATTGATTCAACTTCAGGGTGATTCTACACTGATTTAATGAGTCAAATCAAGCTTCTTACATCGTGATTCATTCTGGTTTGATTAGAATCAAGAAGAAATTGTCAGAATCCTCCAAACAGGGTAAACTGGAGTCACTTCGGTTAAAAGTGGGATAACTTCTTCATCATAAGTCCTATGATCTTGATTCAACTTCAGGGTGATTCTGAACTGATTTATAGTCCAAATCAAGCTTCTTACATCGTGATTCATTCTGGTTTTATTAGTATCAAGAAGAAATTGCCAAATCTCCAAACAGGCAAACTGGATTCACTTCGGTTAAAAGTGGGATAACTTCTTCATCATAACTCCTATGATATTGATTTCAACTTCAGGGTGATTCTACACTGATTTATGAGTCCAAATAAGCTTCTTACATCTTGATTCATTCTGGTTTAATTAGAATCAAGAAGAAATTGCCAAATCTCCAAACAGGAAAACTGGAGTCACTTCGGTTAAAAGTGGGATAACTTCTTCATCATAACTCCTATGATCTTGATTCAAATTCAGGGTGATTCTACACTGATTTATGAGTCCAAATCAAGCTTCTTACATCGTGATTCATTCTGGTTTTATTAGTATCAAGAAGAAATTGCCAAATCTCCAAACAGGGTAAACTGGAATCACTTCGGTTAAAAGTGGGATAACTTCTTCATCATAACTCCTATGATCTTGATTCAACTTCAGGGTGATTCTACACTGATTTATGATTCCAAATCAAGCTTCTTACATCTTGATTCATTCTGGTTTTATTATATCAAGAAGAAATTGCAAATCTCCAAACAGGGTAAACTGGAGTCACTTCGGTTAAAAGTGGGATAACTTCTTCATCATAACTCCTATGATATTGATTCAAATTCAGGGTGATTCTACACTGATTTATGAGTTCCAAATCAAAGCTTCTTACATCGTTATTCATTCTGGTTTTATTAGTATCAAGAAGAAATTGCCAAATCTCCAAACAAGGCAAACTGGAATCACTTCGGTTAAAAGTGGGATAACTTCTTCATCATAACTCCTATGATCTTAATTCAACTTCAGGGTGATTCCAAACTGATTTATGATTCCAAATCAAGATTCTTACATCGTGATTCATTCTGGTTTGATTTGAATCAAGAAGAAATTGCCAGATCTCCAAAAAGGGTAAACTGGAATCACTTCGGTTAAAAGTGGGATAACTTCTTCATCATAACTCCTATGATCTTAATTCAACTTCAGGTTGATTCCAAACTGATTTATGATTCCAAATAAATATTCTTACATCGTGATTCACTCCGGTTTTATTTGTATCAAGAAGAAATTGTCAAATCTCCAAACAGGGTAAACTGGAATCACTTCGGTTAAAAGTGGGATAACTTCTTCATCATAAGTCCAATGATATTTATCTAACTCCAGGGTTATTCTACACTGATTAATGAGACCAAATCAAGCTTCTTACATCGTGATTCTTTCTGGTTTTATTAGTATCAAGAATAAATTGCCAAATCTCCAAACAGAGCAAACTGGAGTCACTTCGGTTAAAAGTGGGATAACTTTTTCATCATAACTCCTATGATCTTGATTCAAATTCAGGGTGATTCTAAGCTGATTTATGATTCCAAATCAAGCTTCTTACATCGTTATTCATTCTGGTTTTATTAGTATCAAGAAGAAATTGTCAAATCTCCAAACAATGCAAACTGGAATCACTTCGGTTAAAAGTGGGATAACTTCTTCATCATAACTCCTACGATCTTAATTCAACTTCAGGGTGATTCCAAACTGTTTTATGATTCCAAATCAAGATTCTTACATCGTGATTCATTCTGGTTTTATTTGTATCAAGAAGAAATTGTCAAATCTCCAAACAGGGTAAACTGGAATCACTTCGGCTAAAAGTGGGATAACTTCTTCATCATAACTCCAATGATATTGATCCAACTCCAGGGTGATTCTACACTGATTAATGAGTCTAAATCAAGCTTCTTACATCGTGATTCATTTTGTTTTATTAGTATCAAGAATAAATTGCCAAATCTCCAAACAGGGCAAACTGGAATCACTTCGGTTAAAAGTGGGAAAACTTCTTCATCATAACTCCTATGATATTGATTCAACTTCAGGGTGATTCTACACTGATTTATGAGTACAAATCAAGATTCTTACATCGTGATTCATTCTGGTTTGATTAGAATCAAGAAGAAATTGCCAGATCACCAAAAAGGGTAAACTAGATTCACTTCGGTTAAAAGTGAGATAACTTCTTCATCATAACTCCTATGATATTGATTCAACTTCAGGGTGATTATCCACTTATTTATGAGTCCGAATAAAGCTTCTTAAATCTCTATTCATTCTGGTTTGATTAGAATCAAGAAGAAATTGCAGAATCTCCAAACAGGTTAAACTGGAGTCACTTCGGTTAAAAGTGGGATAACTTCTTCATCATAACTCCTATGATCTTGATTCAAATTCAGGGTGATTCTACAATGATTAATGAGTCCAAATCAAGCTTCTTACATCATGATTCGTTATGGTTTTATTAGAATCAAGAAGAAATTGCCAGATCTCCAAAAAGGACAAACTGGAATCACTTCGGTTAAAAGTGGGATAACTTCTTCATCATAACTCCTATGATCTTGATTCAACTTCAGGGTGATTCTATACTGATTAATGAGTCCAAATCAATCTTCTTACATCGTGATTCATTCTGGTTTTATTTGTATCAAGAAGAAATTGCCAAATCTCCAAACAGGGTAAATTGGAATCACTTCGGTTAAAAGTGGGATAACTTCTTCATCATAACTCCAATGATCTTGATTCAACTTCAGGGTGATTCTACACTTATTAGTGAGTCCAAATCAAGCTTCTTACATCGTGATTCATTCTTGTTTTATTAGTATCAAGAATAAATTACCCAATCTCCAAACAGGGCAAACTGGAATCACTTCGGTTAAAAGTGGGATAACTTCTTCATCATAACTCATATGATCTTGATTCAACTTCAGGGTGATTCTACAATGCTTAATGAGACAAAATAAAGCTTCTTACATCGTGATTCATTCTGGTTTGATTAGAATCAAGAAGAAATTTCCAGATCTCCAAACAGGGCAAACTGGAATCACTTCGGTTAAAAATGGGATAACTTCTGCATCATAACTCCTATGATCTTGATTCAACTTCAGGGTGATTCTATACTGATTTTTGAGTCCAAATAAAGCTTCTTACATCGTGATTCATTCTGGTTTTATTATTATCAAGAAGAAATTGCCAAATATCCAAACAGGGTAAACTAGATTCAGTTCGGTTAAAAGTGGGATAACTTCTTCATCATAACTCCAATGATATTGATTCAAATTCAGGGTGATTATCCACTGATTTATGAGTACAAATCAAGATTCTTACATCTTGATACATTATGTTTTGATTAGAATCAAGAAGAAATTGCCAACTCTCCAAACATTGCACACTGGAATCACTTCGGTTAAAAGTGGGATAACTTCTTCATCATAACTCCTATGATCTTGATTCAACTTCAGGGTGATTCTACACTGATTTATGAGTCCAAATCAAGCTTTTTACATCTTTATTCATTATGGTTTATTTAGACTTAAGAAGAAATTGCCAAATCTCCAAACAGGGTAAACTAGAATCACTTCGGTTAAAAGTGGGATAACTTCTTCATCATAACTCCTATGATATTGATTCAACTTCAGGGTGATTATCCACTGATTTAAGTCCGAATAAAGCTTCTTACATCTTTATTTATTCTGGTTTGATTAGAATCAAGAACAAATTGCCAAATCTCCAAACATGGTAAACTGGAGTCACTTCGGTTAAAAGTGGGATAACTTCTTCATCATAACTCCTATGATCTTGATTCAAATTCAGGGTGATTCTAAACTGATTTATGAGTCCAAATCAAGCTTCTTACATCGTGATTCATTCTGGTTTTATTCGTATCAAGAAGAAATCGCCAAATCTCCAAAAAGGACAAACTAGACTCAATTCGGTTAAAAGTGGGATAACTTCTTCATCATAACTCCAATGATATTTATTCAACTTCAGGATGATTCTACACTGATTTATGAGTCCAAATCAAGCTTCTTACATCTTGATTCATTCTGGTTTAATTAGAATCAAGAAGAAATTGCCAAATCTCCAAACAGGGTAAACTAGAGTCACTTCGGTTAAAAGTGGGATAACTTCTTCATCATAACTCCTATGATCTTGATTCAAATTCAGGGTGATTCTACACTGATTTATTAGTCCAAATCAAGCTTCTTACATCGTGATTCATTCTGGTTTTATTTGTATCATGAAGAAATTGCCAAATCTCAAAACAGGGCAAATTGGAATCACTTCGGTTAAAAGTGGGATAACTTCTTCATCATAACTCCTATGATATTGATTCAACTTCAGGATGATTCTACACTGATTTATGAGTCCAAATAGCTTCTTACATCGTGATTCATTCTGGTTTTATTAGTATCAAGAATAAATTGTCAAATCTCCAAACAGGGTAAACTGAAATCACTTCGATTAAAAGTGGGATAACTTCTTCATCATAACTCCTATGATCTTAATTCAACTTCAGGGTGATTCCAAACTGATTTATGATTCCAAATAAAGCTTCTTACATCGTGATTCATTCTGGTTTTATTAGTATCAAGAACAAATTGCCAAATCTCCAAACTGGCAAACTGGAATCATTTCGGTTAAAAGTGGGATAACTTCTTCATCATAACTCCTATGATATTAATTCAACTTCAGGGTGATTATCCACTGATTTATGAGTCCGAATAAAGCTTCTTACATATTTATTCATTCTGGTTTGAATAGAATCAAGAAGAAATTGCCAAATCTCCAAACAGGGTAAACTAGAGTCACTTCGGTTAAAACTGGGATAACTTCTTCATCATATCTCCTATGATATTTATTCAACTTCAGACTGATTCCTGACTTATTTATGCGTCCAAATCAAGATACTTACATCGTGATTCATTCTTTTTTTATTAGTATCAAGAATAAATTGTCAAATCTCCAAACAGGGCAAACTGGAATCACCTCGGTTAAAAGTGGGATAACTTCTTCATCATAACTCCTATGTTATTGATTCAACTTCAGGGTGATTCTACACTGATTTATGATTACAAATGAAGCTTCTTACATCTTGATTCCTTATAGTATGATTAGAATCAAGAAGAAACTGTCAGATCTCCAAAAAGGGTAAACTGGATTCACTTCGGTTAAAAGTGGGATAACTTCTTCATCATAACTCCTATGATCTTGATTCAAATTCAGGGTGATTCTACACTGATTTATGAGTCCAAATCAAGCTTCTTACATCTTGATTCATTCTGGTTTTATTTGTATCAAGAAGAAATTGCCAAATCTCCAAACAGGGTAAACTGGAATCACTTCGGTTAAAAGTGGGATAACTTCTTCATCATAACTCCTATGATCTTGATTCAACTTCAGGGTGATTCTACACTGATTTATGAGTCCAAATCAAGCTTCTTACATCGTGATTCATTCTGGTTTTATTAGTATCAAGAAGAAATTGCCAAATCTCCAAACAGGGCAAACTGGAATCACTTCGGTTAAAAGTGGGATAACTTCTTCATCATAACTCCTATGATATTGATTCAACTTCAGGGTGATTCTACACTGATTTATGAGTCCAAATCAAGCTTCTTACATCGTGATTCATTCTGCTTTATTAGTATCAAGAAGAAATTGCCAAATCTCCAAACAGGGTAAACTGGAGTCACTTCGGTTAAAAGTGGGATAACTTCTTCATCATAACTCCTATGATATTGATTCAAATTCAGGGTGATTCTACACTGATTTATGAGTCCAAATAAAGCTTCTTACATCTTATTCATTCTGGTTTGATTTGAATCAAGAAGAAATTGCCAAATCTCCAAACAGGGTAAACTGGAATCACTTCGGTTAAAAGTGGGATAACTTCTTCATCATAACTCCTATGATCTTGATTCAACTTCAGGGTGATTCTATTACTGATTTATGAGTCCAAATAAAGCTTCTTACATCGTGATTCATTCTGGTTTTATTAGTATCAAGAAGAAATTGCCAAATCTCCAAACATGGCACACTGGAATCACTTCGGTTAAAAGTGGGATAACTTCTTCATCATAACTCCTATGATCTTGATTCAACTTCAGGGTGATTCTACACTGATTTATGAGTCCAAATCAAGCTTCTTACATTCTGATTCATTCTGGTTTTATTAGTATCAAGAAGAAATTGCCAAATCTCCAAACAGGGCAAACTGGAATCACTTCGGTTAAAAGTGGGATAACTTCTTCATCATAACTCCTATGATCTTAATTCAACTTCAGGGTGATTCCAAACTGATTTATGAGTCCAAATCAAGCTTTTTACATCTTGATTCATTCTGTTTTAATTAGAATCAAGAAGAAATTGCCAAATCTCTAAACAGGGTAAACTGGAGTCACTTCGGTTAAAAGTGGGATAACTTCTTCATCATAACTCCAATGATCTTGATTCAACTTCAGGGTGATTCTACACTGATTTATGAGTCCAAATCAAGCTTCTTACATCTTGATTCATTCTGGTTTAATTAGAATCAAGAAAAAATTGTCAAATCTCCAAACAGGATAAACTGGAATCACTTCGGTTAAAAGTGGGATAACTTCTTCATCATAACTCCTATGATCTTGATTCAACTTCAGGGTGATTCTACACTGATTTATGAGTCCAAATCAAGCTTCTTACATCGTGATTCATTCTGGTTTTATTAGTATCAAGAAGAAATTGCCAAATCTCCAAACAGGATAAATTGGAATCACTTCGGTTAAAAGTGGGATAACTTCTTCATCATAACTCCAATGATCTTGATTCAACTTCAGGGTGATTCTACACTGATTAGTGAGTCCAAATCAAGCTTCTTACATCGTGATTCATTCTGGTTTTATTAGTATCAATAATAAAATTGCCAAATCTCCAAACAGGGCAAACTGGAATCACTTCGGTTTAAAAGTGGGATAACTTCTTCATCATAACTCCTATGATATTGATTCAACTTCAGGGTGATTCTACACTGATTTATGAGTACAAATCAAGCTTCTTACATCGCGATTCATTCTGGTTTTATTAGTATCAAGAAGAAATTGCCAAATCTCCAAAAAGGGTTAACTGGGAGTCACTTCGATTAAAAGTGGGATAACTTCTTCATCATAACTCCTATGATATTGATTCAAATTCAGGGTGATTATGCACTGATTTATGAGTCCGAATAAAGCTTATTACATCTTTATTCATTCTGGTTTGATTTGAATCAAGAAGAAATTGCCAAATCTCCCAACAAGGTAAACTGGAATCACTTCGGTTAAAAGTGGGATAACTTCTTCATCATAACTCCTATGATCTTGCTTCAACTTCAGGGTGATTCTACACTGATTAATGAGTCCAAATCAAGCTTCTTACATCGTGATTCATTCTGGTTTTATTTGTATCAAGAAGAAATTGCCAAATCTCCAAACAGGGTAAACTGGATTCACTTCGGTTAAAAGTGAGATAACTTCTTCATCATAACTCCTATGATATTGATTCAACTTCAGGGTGATTATCCACTGATTTATGAGTCCGAATAAAGCTTCTTACATATTTATTCATTCTGGTTTGATTAGAATCAAGAAGAAATTGCCAAATCTCCAAACAGGGTAAACTGGAGTCAATTCGATTAAAAGTGGGATAACTTCTTCATCATAACTCCTATGATCTTGATTCAAATTCAGGATGATTCTACAATTATTAATGAGTCAAAATCAAGTTTCTTACGTCGTGATTCGCTATGGTTTGATAAGAATTAAGAAGAAATTTCCAGATCTCCAAAAAGGACAAACTGGAATCACTTCGGTTAAAGTGGGATAACTTCTTCATCATAACTCCTATGATCTTGATTCAAATTCAGGGTGATTCTATACTGATTTATGAGTCCGAATAAAGCTTCTTACATCTTTATTCATTCTGGTTTGATTAGAATCAAGAAGAAATTGCCAAATCTCCAAACAGGTTAAACTGGAGTCAATTCGGTTAAAAGTGGGATAACTTCTTCATCATAACTCCTATGATCTTGATTCAAATTCAGGGTGATTCTACAATGATTAATGAGTCAAAATCAAGCTTCTTACATCGTGATTCGCTATGGTTTGATTAGAATTAAGAAGAAATTTCCAGATCTCCAAAAAGGACAAACTGGAATCACTTCGGTTAAAAGTGGGATAACTTCTTCATCATAACTCCTATGATCTTGATTCAAATTCAGGGTGATTCTATACTGATTAATGAGTCCAAATCAAGCTTCTTACATCGTGATTCATTCTGGTTTTATTTGTATCAAGAAGAAATTGCCAAATCTCCAAACATGATAAATTGGAATCACTTCGGTTAAAAGTGGGATAACTTCTTAATCATAACTCCAATGATCTTGATTCAACTTCAGGGTGATTCTACACTGATTAGTGAGTCCAAATCAAGCTTCTTACATCGTGATTCATTCTGGTTTTATTAGTATCAATAATAAATTGCCAAATCTCCAAACAGGGCAAACTGGAATCACTTCGGTTAAAAGTGGGATAACTTCTTCATCATAACTCCTATGATATTGATTCAACTTCAGGGTGATTCTACACTGATTTATGAGTACAAATCAAGCTTCTTACATCGCGATTCATTCTGGTTTTATTAGTATCAAGAAGAAATTGCCAAATCTCCAAAAAGGGTTAACTGGAGTCACTTCGATTAAAAGTGGGATAACTTTTTCATCATAACTCCTATGATATTGATTCAAATTCAGGGTGATTATCCACTGATTTATGAGTCCGAATAAAGCTTATTACATCTTTATTAATTCTGGTTTGATTTGAATCAAGAAGAAATTGCCAAATCTCCCAACAAGGTAAACTGGAATCACTTCGGTTAAAAGTGGGATAACTTCTTCATCATAACTCCTATGATCTTGCTTCAACTTCAGGGTGATTCTACACTGATTAATGAGTCCAAATCAAGCTTCTTACATCGTGATTCATTCTGGTTTTATTTGTATCAAGAAGAAATTGCCAAATCTCCAAACAAGGTAAATTGGAATCACTTCGGTTAAAAGTGGGATAACTTCTTCATCATAACTCCTACGATATTGATTCAACGTCAGAGTGATTCTACTCTGATTTATGAGTACAAATCAAGCTTCTTACATCGTGATTCATTCTGGTTTGATTAGAATCAAGAAGAAATTGCCAGATCTCTAAAAAGGGTAACTGAATTCACTTCGGTTAAAAGTGAGATAACTTCTTCATCATAACTCCTATCATATTGATTCAACTTCAGGGTGATTATCCACTGATTTATGAGTCCGAATAAAGCTTCTTACATCTTTATTCATTCTGGTTTGATTATAATCAAGAAGAAATTGCCAAATCTCCAAACAGATTAAAGTGGAGTCAATTCGGTTAAAAGTGGGATAACTTCTTCATCATAACTCCTATGATCTTGATTCAAATTCAGGGTGATTCTACAATTCTTAATGAGTCAAAATCAAGCTTCTTACATCGTGATTCGCTATGGTTTGATAAGAATTAAGAAGAAATTTCCAGATCTCCAAAAAGGACAAACTGGAATCACTTTAGTTAAAAGTGGGATAACTTCTTCATCATGACTCCTATGATCTTGATTCAAATTCAGGGTGATTCTATACTGATTAATGAGTCCAAATCAAGCTTCTTACATCGTGATTCATTCTGGTTTTATTTGTATCGAGAAGAAATTGCCAAATCTCCAAACATGATAAATTGGAATCACTTCGGTTAAAAGTGGGATAACTTCTTAATCATAACTCCAATGATCTTGATTCAACTTCAGGGTGATTCTACACTTATTAGTGAGTCCAAATCAAGCTTCTTACATCGTGATTCATTCTGGTTTTATTAGTATCAATAATAAATTGCCAAATCTCAGGCAAACTGGAATCACTTCGGTTAAAAGTGGGATAACTTCTTCATCATAACTCCTATGATATTGATTCAACTTCAGGGTGATTCTACACTGATTTATGAGTACAAATCAAGCTTCTTACATCGCGATTCATTCTGGTTTTATTAGTATCAAGAAGAAATTGCCAAATCTCCAAAAAGGGTTAACTGGAGTCACTTCGATTAAAAGTGGGATAACTTTTTCATCATAACTCCTATGATATTGATTCAAATTCAGGGTGATTATCCACTGATTTATGAGTCCGAATAAAGCTTATTACATCTTTATTAATTCTGGTTTGATTTGAATCAAGAAGAAATTGCCAAGTCTCCAAACAAGGTAAACTGGAATCACTTCGGTTAAAAGTGGGATAACTTCTTCATCATAACTCCTATGATCTTGCTTCAACTTCAGGGTGATTCTACACTGATTAATGAGTCCAAATCAAGCTTCTTACATCGTGATTCATTCTGGTTTTATTTGTATCAAGAAGAAATTGCCAAATCTCCAAACAGGGTAAATTGGAATCACTTCGGTTAAAAGTGGGATAACTTCTTCATCATAACTCCTACGATATTGATTCAACGTCAGGGTGATTCTACTCTGATTTATGAGTACAAATCAAGCTTCTTACATCGTGATTCATTCTGGTTTGATTAGAATCAAGAAGAAATTGCCAGATCTCTAAAAAGGGTAACTGAATTCACTTCGGTTAAAAGTGAGATAACTTCTTCATCATAACTCCTATCATATTGATTCAACTTCAGGGTGATTATCCACTGATTTATGAGTCCGAATAAAGCTTCTTACATCTTTATTCATTCTGGTTTGATTATAATCAAGAAGAAATTGCCAAATCTCCAAACAGATTAAAGTGGAGTCAATTCGGTTAAAAGTGGGATAACTTCTTCATCATAACTCCTATGATCTTGATTCAAATTCAGGGTGATTCTACAATTATTAATGAGTCAAAATCAAGCTTCTTACATCGTGATTCGCTATGGTTTGATAAGAATTAAGAAGAAATTTCCAGATCTCCAAAAAGGACAAACTGGAATCACTTTAGTTAAAAGTGGGATAACTTCTTCATCATGACTCCTATGATCTTGATTCAAATTCAGGGTGATTCTATACTGATTAATGAGTCCAAATCAAGCTTCTTACATCGTGATTCATTCTGGTTTTATTTGTATCAAGAAGAAATTGCCAAATCTCCAAACATGATAAATTGGAATCACTTCGGTTAAAAGTGGGATAACTTCTTAATCATAACTCCAATGATCTTGATTCAACTTCAGCGTGATTCTACACTGATTAGTGAGTCCAAATCAAGCTTCTTACATCGTGATTCATTCTGGTTTTATTAGTATCAATAATAAATTGCCAAATCTCCAAACAGGGCAAACTGGAATCACTTTGGTTAAAAGTGGGATAACTTCTTCATCATAACTCCTATGATATTGATTCAACTTCAGGGTGATTCTACACTGATTTATGAGTACAAATCAAGCTTCTTACATCGCGATTCATTCTGGTTTTATTAGTATCAAGAAGAAATTGCCAAATCTCCAAAAAGGGTTAACTGGAGTCACTTCGATTAAAAGTGGGATAACTTCTTCATCATAACTCCTATGATATTGATTCAAATTCAGGGTGATTATCCACTGATTTATGAGTCCGAATAAAGCTTATTACATCTTTATTCATTCTGGTTTGATTTGAATCAAGAAGAAATTGCCAAATCTCCAAACAAGGTAAACTGGAATCACTTCGGTTAAAAGTGGGATAACTTCTTCATCATAACTCCTATGATCTTGCTTCAACTTCAGGGTGATTCTACACTGATTAATGAGTCCAAATCAAGCTTCTTACATCGTGATTCATTCTGGTTTTATTTGTATCAAGAAGAAATTGCCAAATCTCCAAACAGGGTAAATTGGAATCACTTCGGTTAAAAGTGGGATAACTTCTTCATCATAACTCCTATGATATTGATTCAACGTCACGGTGATTCTACTCTGATTTATGAGTACAAATCAAGCTTCTCACATCGTGATTCATTCTGGTTTGATTAGAATCAAGAAGAAATTGCCAGATCTCTAAAAAGGGTAAACTGAATTCACTTCGGTTAAAAGTGAGATAACTTCTTCATCATAACTCCTATGATATTGATTCAACTTCAGGGTGATTATCCACTGATTTATGAGTCCGAATAAAGCTTCTTACATCTTTATTCATTCTGGTTTGATTATAATCAAGAAGAAATTGCCAAATCTCCAAACAGGTTAAAGTGGAGTCAATTCGGTTAAAAGTGGGATAACTTCTTCATCATAACTCCTATGATCTTGATTCAAATTCAGGGTGATTCTACAATTATTAATGAGTCAAAATCAAGCTTCTTACATCGTGATTCGCTATGGTTTGATAAGAATTAAGAAGAAATTTCCAGATCTCCAAAAAGGACAAACTGGAATCACTTCGGTTAAAAGTGGGATAACTTCTTCATCATAACTCCTATGATCTTGATTCAAATTCAGGGTGATTCTATACTGATTAATGAGTCCAAATCAAGCTTCTTACATCGTGATTCATTCTGGTTTTATTTGTATCAAGAAGAAATTGCCAAATCTCCAAACATGATAAATTGGAATCACTTCGGTTAAAAGTGGGATAACTTCTTAATCATAACTCCAATGATCTTGATTCAACTTCAGGGTGATTCTACACTGATTAGTGAGTCCAAATCAAGCTTCTTACATCGTGATTCATTCTGGTTTTATTAGTATCAATAATAAATTGCAAAATCTCCAAACAGGGCAAACTGGAATCACTTCGGTTAAAAGTGGGATAACTTCTTCATCATAACTCCTATGATATTGATTCAACTTCAGGGTGATTCTACACTGATTTATGATTACAAATCAAGCTTCTTACATCGCGATTCATTCTGGTTTTATTAGTATCAAGAAGAAATTGCCAAATCTCCAAAAAGGGTTAACTGGAGTCACTTCGATTAAAAGTGGGATAACTTCTTCATCATAACTCCTATGATATTGATTCAAATTCAGGGTGATTATCCACTGATTTATGAGTCCGAATAAAGCTTATTACATCTTTATTCATTCTGGTTTGATTTGAATCAAGAAGAAATTGCCAAATCTCCAAACAAGGTAAACTGGAATCACTTCGGTTAAAAGTGGGATAACTTCTTCATCATAACTCCTATGATCTTGCTTCAACTTCAGGGTGATTCTACACTGATTAATGAGTCCAAATCAAGCTTCTTACATCGTGATTCATTCTGGTTTTATTTGTATCAAGAAGAAATTGCCAAATCTCCAAACAGGGTAAATTGGAATCACTTCGGTTAAAAGTGGGATAACTTCTTCATCATAACTCCTATGATATTGATTCAACTTCAGGGTGATTCTACTCTGATTTATGAGTACAAATCAAGCTTCTTACATCGTGATTCATTCTGGTTTGATTAGAATCAAGAAGAAATTGCCAGATCTCCAAAAAGGGTAAACTGAATTCACTTCGGTTAAAAGTGAGATAACTTCTTCATCATAACTCCTATGATATTGATTCAACTTCAGGGTGATTATCCACTGATTTATGAGTCCGAATAAAGCTTCTTACATCTTTATTCATTCTGGTTTGATTAGAATCAAGAAGAAATTGCCAAATCTCCAAACAGGTTAAACTGGAGTCAATTCGGTTAAAAGTGGGATAACTTCTTCATCATAACTCCTATGATCTTGATTCAAATTCAGGGTGATTCTACAATGATTAATGAGTCAAAATCAAGCTTCTTACATCGTGATTCGCTATGGTTTGATTAGAATTAAGAAGAAATTTCCAGATCTCCAAAAAGGACAAACTGGAATCACTTCGGTTAAAAGTGGGATAACTTCTTCATCATAACTCCTATGATCTTGATTCAAATTCAGGGTGATTCTATACTGATTAATGAGTCCAAATCAAGCTTCTTACATCGTGATTCATTCTGGTTTTATTTGTATCAAGAAGAAATTGCCAAATCTCCAAACATGATAAATTGGAATCACTTCGGTTAAAAGTGGGATAACTTCTTAATCATAACTCCAATGATCTTGATTCAACTTCAGGGTGATTCTACACTGATTAGTGAGTCCAAATCAAGCTTCTTACATCGTGATTCATTCTGGTTTTATTAGTATCAATAATAAATTGCCAAATCTCCAAACAGGGCAAACTGGAATCACTTCGGTTAAAAGTGGGATAACTTCTTCATCATAACTCCTATGATATTGATTCAACTTCAGGGTGATTCTACACTGATTTATGAGTAAAAATCAAGCTTCTTACATCGCGATTCATTCTGGTTTTATTAGTATCAAGAAGAAATTGCCAAATCTCCAAAAAGGGTTAACTGGAGTCACTTCGATTAAAAAGTGAGATAACTTTTTCATCATAACTCCTATGATATTGATTCAAATTCAGGGTGATTATCCACTGATTTATGAGTCCGAATAAAGCTTATTACATCTTTATTAATTCTGGTTTGATTTGAATCAAGAAGAAATTGCCAAGTCTCCAAACAAGGTAAACTGGAATCACTTCGGTTAAAAGTGGGATAACTTCTTCATCATAACTCCTATGATCTTGCTTCAACTTCAGGGTGATTCTACACTGATTAATGAGTCCAAATCAAGCTTCTTACATCGTGATTCATTCTGGTTTTATTTGTATCAAGAAGAAATTCCAAATCTCCAAACAGGGTAAATTGGAATCACTTCGGTTAAAAGTGGGATAACTTCTTCATCATAACTCCTACGATATTGATTCAACGTCAGGGTGATTCTACTCTGATTTATGAGTACAAATCAAGCTTCTTACATCGTGATTCATTCTGGTTTGATTAGAATCAAGAAGAAATTGCCAGATCTCTAAAAAGGGTAACTGAATTCACTTCGGTTAAAAGTGAGATAACTTCTTCATCATAACTCCTATCATATTGATTCAACTTCAGGGTGATTATCCACTGATTTATGAGTCCGAATAAAGCTTCTTACATCTTTATTCATTCTGGTTTGATTATAATCAAGAAGAAATTGCCAAATCTCCAAACAGATTAAAGTGGAGTCAATTCGGTTAAAAGTGGGATAACTTCTTCATCATAACTCCTATGATCTTGATTCAAATTCAGGGTGATTCTACAATTATTAATGAGTCAAAATCAAGCTTCTTACATCGTGATTCGCTATGGTTTGATAAGAATTAAGAAGAAATTTCCAGATCTCCAAAAAGGACAAACTGGAATCACTTCGGTTAAAAGTGGGATAACTTCTTCATCATGACTCCTATGATCTTGATTCAAATTCAGGGTGATTCTATACTGATTAATGAGTCCAAATCAAGCTTCTTACATCGTGATTCATTCTGGTTTTATTTGTATCAAGAAGAAATTGCCAAATCTCCAAACATGATAAATTGGAATCACTTCGGTTAAAAGTGGGATAACTTCTTAATCATAACTCCAATGATCTTGATTCAACTTCAGGGTGATTCTACACTGATTAGTGAGTCCAAATCAAGCTTCTTACATCGTGATTCATTCTGGTTTTATTAGTATCAATAATAAATTGCCAAATCTCCAAACAGGGCAAACTGGAATCACTTTGGTTAAAAGTGGGATAACTTCTTCATCATAACTCCTATGATATTGATTCAACTTCAGGGTGATTCTACACTGATTTATGAGTACAAATCAAGCTTCTTACATCGCGATTCATTCTGGTTTTATTAGTATCAAGAAGAAATTGCCAAATCTCCAAAAAGGGTTAACTGGAGTCACTTCGATTAAAAGTGGGATAACTTCTTCATCATAACTCCTATGATATTGATTCAAATTCAGGGTGATTATCCACTGATTTATGAGTCCGAATAAAGCTTATTACATCGTTATTCATTCTGGTTTGATTTGAATCAAGAAGAAATTGCCAAATCTCCAAACAAGGTAAACTGGAATCACTTCGGTTAAAAGTGGGATAACTTCTTCATCATAACTCCTATGATATTGATTCAACTTCAGGGTGATTCTACACTGATTTATGAGTACAAATCAAGCTTCTTACATCGCGATTCATTCTGGTTTTATTAGTATCAAGAAGAAATTGCCAAATCTCCAAAAAGGGTTAACTGGAGTCACTTCGATTAAAAGTGGGATAACTTCTTCATCATAACTCCTATGATATTGATTCAAATTCAGGGTGATTATCCACTGATTTATGAGTCCGAATAAAGCTTATTACATCTTTATTCATTCTGGTTTGATTTGAATCAAGAAGAAATTGCCAAATCTCCAAACAAGGTAAACTGGAATCACTTCGGTTAAAAGTGGGATAACTTCTTCATCATAACTCCTATGATCTTGCTTCAACTTCAGGGTGATTCTACACTGATTAATGAGTCCAAATCAAGCTTCTTACATCGTGATTCATTCTGGTTTTATTTGTATCAAGAAGAAATTGCCAAATCTCCAAACAGGGTAAATTGGAATCACTTCGGTTAAAAGTGGGATAACTTCTTCATCATAACTCCTATGATATTGATTCAACGTCAGGGTGATTCTACTCTGATTTATGAGTACAAATCAAGCTTCTCACATCGTGATTCATTCTGGTTTGATTAGAATCAAGAAGAAATTGCCAGATCTCTAAAAAGGGTAAACTGAATTCACTTCGGTTAAAAGTGAGATAACTTCTTCATCATAACTCCTATGATATTGATTCAACTTCAGGGTGATTATCCACTGATTTATGAGTCCGAATAAAGCTTCTTACATCTTTATTCATTCTGGTTTGATTATAATCAAGAAGAAATTGCCAAATCTCCAAACAGGTTAAAGTGGAGTCAATTCGGTTAAAAGTGGGATAACTTCTTCATCATAACTCCTATGATCTTGATTCAAATTCAGGGTGATTCTACAATTATTAATGAGTCAAAATCAAGCTTCTTACATCGTGATTCGCTATGGTTTGATAAGAATTAAGAAGAAATTTCCAGATCTCCAAAAAGGACAAACTGGAATCACTTCGGTTAAAAGTGGGATAACTTCTTCATCATAACTCCTATGATCTTGATTCAAATTCAGGGTGATTCTATACTGATTAATGAGTCCAAATCAAGCTTCTTACATCGTGATTCATTCTGGTTTTATTTGTATCAAGAAGAAATTGCCAAATCTCCAAACATGATAAATTGGAATCCCTTCGGTTAAAAGTGGGATAACTTCTTAATCATAACTCCAATGATCTTGATTCAACTTCAGGGTGATTCTACACTGATTAGTGAGTCCAAATCAAGCTTCTTACATGGTGATTCATTCTGGTTTTATTAGTATCAATAATAAATTGCAAAATCTCCAAACAGGGCAAACTGGAATCACTTCGGTTAAAAGTGGGATAACTTCTTCATCATAACTCCTATGATATTGATTCAACTTCAGGGTGATTCTACACTGATTTATGAGTACAAATCAATCTTCTTACATCGCGATTCATTCTGGTTTTATTAGTATCAAGAAGAAATTGCCAAATCTCCAAAAAGGGTTAACTGGAGTCACTTCGATTAAAAGTGGGATAACTTCTTCATCATAACTCCTATGATATTGATTCAAATTCAGGGTGATTATCCACTGATTTATGAGTCCGAATAAAGCTTATTACATCTTTATTCATTCTGGTTTGATTTGAATCAAGAAGAAATTGTCAAATCTCCAAACAAGGTAAACTGGAATCACTTCGGTTAAAAGTGGGATAACTTCTTCATCATAACTCCTATGATCTTGCTTCAACTTCAGGGTGATTCTACACTGATTAATGAGTCCAAATCAAGCTTCTTACATCGTGATTCATTCTTGTTTTATTTGTATCAACAAGAAATTGCCAAATCTCCAAACAGGGTAAATTGGAATCACTTCGGTTAAAAGTGGGATAACTTCTTCATCATAACTCCTATGATCTTGATTCAACTTCAGGGTGATTCTACAATGACTAATGAGACCAAATAAAGCTTCTTACATCGTGATTCATTCTGGTTTGATTAGAATCAAGAAGAAATTGCCAGATCTCCAAACAGGGCAAACTGGAATCACTTCTGTTAAAAGTGGGATAACTTCTTCATCATAACTCCTATGATCTTGATTCAACTTCAGGGTGATTCTACACTGATTTATGAGTCCAAATCAAGCTTCTTACATCGTGATTCATTCTGGTTTTATTAGTATCAAGAAGAAATTGCCAAATCTCCAAACAGGGCAAACTGGAATCACTTTCGGTTAAAAGTGGGATAACTTCTTCATCATAACTCCTATGATCTTAATTCAACTTCAGGGTGATTCCAAACTGATTTATGAGTCCAAATCAAGATTCTTACATCGTGATGCATTCTGGTTTTATTTGTATCAAGAAGAAATTGTCAAATCTCCAAACAGGGTAAACTGGAATCACTTCGGTTAAAAGTGGGATAACTTCTTTATCATAACTCCAATGATATTGATCCAACTCCAGGGTGATTCTACACTGATTAATGAGTCTAAATCAAGCTTCTTACATCGTGATTCATTTTGTTTCATTAGTATCAAGAATAAATTGCCAAATCTCCAAACAGGGCAAACTGGAATCACTTCGGTTAAAAGTGGGATAACTTCTTCATCATAACTCCTATGATATTGATTCAACTTCAGGATGATTCTACACTGAATTATGAGTACAAATCAAGATTCTTACATCGTGATTCATTCTGGTTTGATTAGAATCAAGAAGAAATTGCCAGATCTCTAAAAAGGGTAACTGAATTCACTTCGGTTAAAAGTGAGATAACTTCTTCATCATAACTCCTATGATATTGATTCAACTTCAGGGTGATTATCCACTGATTTATGAGTCCGAATCAAAGATTCTTACATCTTTGATTCATTCTGGTTTGATTATAATCAAGAAGAAATTGCCAAATCTCCAAACAGAGTAAAGTGGAGTCACTTCGGTTAAAAGTGGGATAACTTCTTCATCATAACTCCTATGATCTTGATTCAAATTCAGGGTGATTCTACAATGATTAATGAGTCAAAATCAAGCTTCTTACATCGTGATTCGCTATGGTTTTGATAAGAATTAAGAAGAAATTTCCAGATCTCCAAAAAGG